>JBAMYA010062870.1:0-27443 GCA_037176975.1 Arrhamphus sclerolepis | reverse complement strand
GAGGGAAGTCTGGGCATCCCTGCTCAGGCTGCTGCCCCCGCGACCCGGTAACGGATAAGCGGAGGAAGATGGATGGAGGATGATGATCAGTGTCTCACTTTTAGAAGGGTTTGGTTCAGATACCATCAAAAAGTGGTTAACACACCAATCTGCCTCATGAAAAGAGCTGAATGTCATCTGCATAAAAGTGTGTTTTTATGCACAGGAATGAAGTCACTGGGGTAAGACTTTTAAACTCTTATTTATCTCTTATTTAAACACGTTGCCATGATAGCCAAGATTAGACTTGACGCTCCCAAGGGGGAACATGTATAATAAAAATAAGACTGGTTCCAGCACTGAGCCCTGAGGAACACCACTGGAGAGCATTTTTGACTGAAACTGATAGTTGTCTGTTATTTACTGCCAGTGAAATGAGAGGTAAACCAGATAGCTCAAAGTCTCTCTACAGATGCTGAATCATGACTACATGAGTTTTATCCATTAAAAAGCCACATCATAGCAGTCTTAAAAAAAACAAAACAAAAAAAAAAACAAAAAAAAAAAAACGTTTGCACTCAGGTTTCTTTTATAGTAAAAACTAAAATGAGACGGAATAAGAAGCAGGAGGAGCACTTAGAGGTACTGGCTTCATTTGACAAAGTCTGTTTTTGCCTTAAATTAAGAGACATCCTCCAAAGTTTAATGAACTATTCCATTCCTCAAAAGAAAGAAAACAACATTGAAAAACAAAAACAAAAAAATAGCAACAACAGAGAGACAGGATGTCAAAGAAGAAAAAAGTTTCTGATGTGCTACTCAAATTAAGACAGAACACTGAAACTCTGTGACAGAAAGGTCCAATTAAAGCAGCACACACAAGAAGAAATTAGTGTGCCACCCAGACTGTAAACATTGTAAACATGTATTATGTCCTCCAAGTCACAAGGGAACTATATTATTCATGACTTAATTTTCTTTTAAAATACTCAGTGTTTTGTGCTCTATGTAATGCAGAAACATGACTAAATAAATGTCTTTTAAATGTTCAAGCAACTGTTGGAAACTCTTTTCTCGCCGTGTGGTCCAGGAAAAATGCTGGAAATATGTTCGTTCGAGCTTGTTCACACTCGGATGCATGCAAAATCAAAACAACATCAAAAGAGATGTGAAGGCGTCTCCGTCCTTGATTTGTCGTGCAGTACTGTTTATGTAGGGCCCCTAGAAAGTAGCCTTCAAGTGTCCTTTTTGAACGCATCTTCATTAAACGGTTTATGCTAAAACAAATAACCCTTTCCCTTCCTTCCCATAAGGTTCAAATGCAGGTCTAAAATGAAAATCACATCTTCCAATTTCACCGCTGCACGCTTTCATACAAATTGCACATTTTAATTGCCTGTAAAACACCCTTATAAAATGTATTTTCGCAATATCCAGTCTGAACTGCTTTTAAGCTGTTGTTGACTACTGGTCTCTGTAGTAAGCAGGGAAAATATGATCTTTAACCTGTGATGGACTGGAGTTGTGAAAGGATTAATATTGTGATGAGCGAATATCTTTTCCAAAACCTAAATCTGTAAATCAGGAAGGGATGCATTGGCTCCAGAGAGCAGAGTTATATTTCATGTCTGGCTGTAAAAAAAAAACAAACAAAAAACAGCAAAAAGCTTGACTCCACCCCCTAAAACCAGCTGATATGAACAAAGCTGCAAAAACCTGGCTGAGAAGGGTTCTTTGGTAAGGTATTTCTGCATTATGTTCACCAAAAGGTGCTGGCTGAGGGTAATATCAGAGAAAACTGTTACACTTTTGAAAAAACAAAGTCATGTCTCCAGCTATAGATAAACTTAGATTAACAGAAGTTCATGACATGGATAAACCCTTGTAAAACCTTAGAGATCTTTTTTTTTTTTTGGCAAAATAGCAGCATTTTACACCCTAGGAAACGGTAACCACGTTTTATGAACTCTTTTGTAGTATACGTGTGTGATCTGTCCAAATATGAACTATGAGCTTTTTCATTTTGCAGGGGAAAATAGTAAAAAGTAAATCAGAACCCTCCCCCTTTCTCAAGTTGTTTTTTTTTTTTTCCTTTTATACACAAACAACAACAACAAAAAACATCAAAAAGTGACTCAGCTAAATATTTGTGAGGCATTTGTTGGTAAAAGCATGACTCTGACAGTATTTATTGATTTTATTTTCGAAGAAGGCAAGATTAAGTGTAGTAAAAGTCTTGTATGGAAGAAGCTCCTTATTTTGAAACCAATTTCAAGAAGACGGAGCTGGAGTTTTGACATGTTTGAGAGGCTCTTGGCAGTCGGTGGATATTTCATGCCTGTTTCACTGAATGAATTTTGATGGGCTGCTGTGGTCCAGGCATCTTTAACAGTCCCGACAAGTCTTTGTTCTTTCCCTGTTTTTATGTCTGATCCCCCCCAACAGCCCACAGGGGAAGCTCTGTCGGCTGTGCGCTCTGAAAAACCATTTCTGTTTGATCAGGCTCGAACATACTCCAACAATTTCAGCAGGAATGAGTTCAGGTAATTCAGTGCCTGCCAAAAAAAACTTGTTTTTTGGGGGATTGCAAGAAGACATGGAAGCTCTGTTTTTCATTTCTGTGCTTATGCATATCCCCAAATGTCCTGTAGGACATAATCAGGGATGTAGAACTCTATTTCATCCCAGGCCACATCATCACCATGGTTACCATTAAAAGGGACAGTTATTCTTTACTTTCTCATTCAGTGTTGTCAGATTTCTCACTGATGTGGTCATAAAAGAAAAAAAAAAAAAAATCATGAAATCTCATGTTTCACAAAAATTTAAACCTTTGTCATAAAATAAATACTTTTGCACTTAAATCACATTTTTTTAATTAATATTTTTGATTTTTTGTTGTTAAAAACAAAAATAAAAAACATACTAATTTTGAGTTGAAATTGAATCCAAGTCTCATGAAATTATCACCTTTTAAATTATTGTAGGAAAACAAACTTTTTGACATAAAATTACATCAACTGTAAAATTGCAAATTTTGTATGATTTCAACTTATTGTCCAAAAATCAGTTTAATAACATGTAAAAAAAAATAATAATTTTCAAAAGTTTTGAAAAGAAAACTACAACTTTTAGTCTTAAAATCTTTTTCAAACGTTGGCTAAATCATGACTTTTTGACTTAAATCAGCTGCTCTCCTCAGTTATTCAACTTTTTGGTGTCATTACTGAATCATTGCATTGGCATTTCCTTAGAAATGTTCTAGTTATAAGTATGATTATCACACTCACAGGCCAGTCAAAATGAAGTTGTGGGACAGATTTGGCCCGCAGGCCATGAGTTTGACACCAGTGAACTAAATAAGCCTCACCTCTTATCCACAAGGAAATTTTAAGTCAACCTCATCTCTCTGAAAAACATCTCTTCCCTTTTCTTGCTTTTGCTCAGTTGATAACCAACTTCCTCCAGTAGAGGGCAGTGTGTAGTTGATGAGGTTAACCACTTAAATATGACAGCTATAGAGGAAAAGAAAAGAAAAAAAGACTTTGAAGACATTTACATGGAGGTCATAGTGAAGAGAGGGGATATAATATAACTCTGAATCATTGTGAGGAAATCAATGGGACACTGAGCAGCAGGAAACAAAGACACACACATCTAGTCCCTGATGGTGAGTAAAGGTAAGTGATAGGGCCAGCTCCACATTGAAGGAGGAAGAAAAAAAAAAAAAAAAAAAACACGAGTGAAAAACTCTATTCAATACTGCCATGAAAGGACACTGATGGTAGGTGTCATTAAACACACTTTCTGCAGCAGAGGTCAGGGCCATTACAGATAGATCATGAGAGCCCTCTGCTGACAGTTAAATCACAAGAAACCAATATCATCCTCATCAAAACAAACCCCCCGTTTGCCATTTTTGCTGCACTTTAAGCAGAAGAATATACTCTTCTGAATACATTTGATTATCTTCTAAGGTTGAGGCAGAGGAAATTAGTTGCCTTCTCACCTTTTGTCAGAAGAATTGGAGGTGGGAAATTATAATCCTCATCAAAGCCCTAAAATCATTATTCAGACACCCACATAATGTTTTAAAAGAAATGAAGTTGTGATTTTGCAATCCAATGGGAAATGTGAAGGTAATTAACATAAAAGTGATTTTTTTTTATTTTTTTATTGTCTTTACAAGTGACCAGAGATTTTTAAAATGTATTTATTCATTTTATCATTTACCTGTGTCAGTAAAGTAAGTAAATTTACAAAAATAAAGAAATGCAGCAGATAAATGTGTGGATGCATGACAAAAAATTTCACGCACACACACAAAAAAAAAAAAAAAATCATATTGTCGTGCAGTATAGAAATTAAAATAGCTTAAAAGTAAAAAGTAAAAGACTGCTTCTCCATGTTTGTTTCTTGCTCCAGGACACAGTGTAGACCTGGACCAGAAGACCTGAGTGGTCTGGATGGTTGTTACGGTAACAAATCTCATTCAGTACTTTAATTCTAAACTAACAGGAGTATTTTACTGGTGAAGATACAATTTGACTGAGGCAATGCACAGATGAGTTCTTCAAGATTCAGGTTTATTGAAGATTGATTTTGTAATTGTCTTTGTGTCTCTTAAGATTCAGGCTCTGGGTTGAAGACGAGGCACAGACATCGGTTCTGATCAGTAGATTTTACTTGTTATAACTGAAGCTGTATACTAACTAAATCGCTTTTCTTTGGGTCCAAAAGTAAATACTTTGTTTCTGTTCAACTGAAGAAAATGATGGCAGTCACTCGATTTGTTCTTTGCATCCACTCAATGGTTGTTTGGGTTCAAAGTCACCTGGTGACATTGTGATGTAAATCTGCATAGTCATGGTAACTTATCTTGTTGTTTATTATAATCTGAGCTAATGGAGGAATGTAGATGTTAAACAGGAGAGGCTCCAAGATGGAGCCTTGAGGAACTCCGCTTGTAGTTTTTGTCAGCTCAGATGTAAACTTGACAATTGAGACAAAGTAATCCCAGTACTTTAAGCTAAAACCAATCCAGTACTGTCAGAAAACAAAAACAACAAAATTAATTATTATTTAAAAATGCAATAACATAAATTACTTCGCTCTGAAACAAAAAAAACGGTGCATACTACATTTGATACCCCCTTAGTACTGTCTATGGATTTCAGACTCACAAATTTGAGCAGAAAAACTAAAATAAAAACTGTATGGAGAGAAACACATTTTAAAAACTTCCATCTCTCCTCAGGTCGTCCTCTTATGAGCAGCATGTTAGAGAATATTAACCAAGAAAATATTTCAAACTGGAAATGGAAATTGAACAGAGGGCTTGGGCACACGTCCACTAATTAATGAATCCACACCTGCTTCCAGCCTGTTAGGCACATGTGGGGAAAATTGAAGGGTCACTGACAGGTGTCTTTGGGGGAAAAAAAGAAAAAACAAAACGGGGAAAAGCAGCTGAAAAAAAAAAAAAAGCACAGGTGATGTCATCCTTAAAACTGGATAGATATGGAAGTAATGGTGCAACTAATGGTTCTGTGATGTTTACCCCCCAAAAAACAAAACCAAAAAAAAACAAAAACATAAAATAAATTATAATAAAAAAAAAATCAATATGTAGCAGGTATCTCTTGTGGGGGCTTGACTGGTCGAAGGCGTGCAACGTGAGTCTTGTGGAGGCTGAACTGCACTGCTTCTCTGAGCTGTTGCTGCTGTGTGATCTGAGGTGAACCACAGCCTGGAGGGAAATTTGCTCCGGTTTACTTCTATGAAGGTTTTGGAATGTGCAGTCAGGCTTTGTTCCAGGGGGGCTGCTGTGCCTCAAAAATATGAAATAAAATAAAGAAAAAAATATGAAGAAGCGTACTATATTTTGCTATTCACCAGAGAACACATAGATCTGCCTGCAACTTTTTTTTTTTTTTAAAGAAGGTGTGAAAGAACACGCATAAAGGCACCTCTGCTGCACAGTAGGTGGGCTCAGCAAAAGCACCAGTGTAAATAGAATAGGTAAATATATAGTACATATTCTTTAAAGTCTTTGACAGGAGTCTGACATTAATACTGTAAACACAACATTCCATCTTCTCAAAGTGGCTGGAAGAGCTGTCAAAACTGTCCACCGCAATTTGCTTTTGCTAAAGTGAACAAACATCAGCTGCCTACACTTTCTCCTGTTGAATTGAAGGATGAAAACTTCTTGTTGCGTGCACGTCTCAGGGACGGCACGCTTTGGCCTGCCCTGCAAGCTAATATCACCCCAGCTTCCCTGAGATCTGGAGCCAAATTATGAGAGGAACTTTGATGAATCCTCTGACAGTTTGCCCTGCTCACATCTTCTCATGTAACTACAGCACAGAGAAATATGTCTTGATAATGAAACTTAGATACCAGATTAAACACAAGAAAAACATTGAGGATATATATTTCGACAGTATTATGCTGTAAGGTGATGTTTTTTGGGGGTAACATTTCCATTTGTGTTATGCTTTGACTGCAGAGAGCACTCAAAGTTCCAGCTACTGGCCTTGAAGCTCTATTGCACTCTATTAAATCGAGAGTTTTGGCTGGCTTTACTTGATATAGATCCTGGCATCGTCCTTTTTTCTTTGCTCGGAAACACATTGTCACATTTAGGAGATCAAAAAGAAGACTTGGAGGTTAGAGGGTCTGTCTGAGCTACATGCACCACTACCACACAGGTGACCTGAGTCCGAGTCCTGTTCCAACCACTGCCAGTTAATGTAACGACTGAATCCAAAAATATTTCAGACATCGTTACATGCACTTTTTACATGTTGGTAACTACTTGGTTGACTTGAGCCATTTTGAAGGGAAAATACATCTTAAAAACGAGAAAAAAAGTCACATGCTTCCAAGAATAAATTTAGAAATAAAAATCTGTTTTATCATCTTCCACACGTTTCTAGTTTGTAGCATAAACTATGAGTACAACAATATTATGCTGATCAGCCAAAGAAGGAAAAAAAGAAATTAAGAAAAAAATCCATTATTGGTGATCCAGGGTTGCTTTTTTTTTTTTTTTTTTTTAAAAAAAAGGTTTTTCTAGTGTTGGCTTCTCCATTATCAGGAACATTGCCGCAACAAAAATTTCTGGGAGGTTCTAAAGGGCCATAACAGCTCAGCAGGGTGGAGGGATTGATGTTAACTTAGTGCAGGTTTTCATATGTTGTAGGCAGGAGATGACTTTCAGCCATTGTCGGTGGGTTTCTGTTCACGAAGGAATAGTTTCATAGGTCTGTGTCTACATTTCCAGGCAATGGAGAAAGGTAAAGTAGTATCTAGTATGTTACCATCCCAAAATGTGGATTTCCATTAACAGGGCAATACTTTATGTGGCCTAGGTCAGCACGTGTCCCCATCATCAAGGGTGCAGCAGAATTTTTGGGAACCTATATGGAGTCTAACAAGTTCACAACAGGTGGGATACAGAGAAAATGGTGCACTATGGAGTAGTAGTTGGTGGAGTCTATGGATGCCACTGGATCCATCAGTGTAAAAAATAGAAAGAAAAGCTGAAAAAGACCATGGAGGTCAGTTCCATATGCAGTCTCTCAGGTTTCACCCCAGACACCCACAATTGGAAATCCTGATTACTGTAAAGCCTGAAAGGAAGTAAAACTGCATGAAACTCTAACAGCATGGAAAATTACAATATTGCAACTTTGTGGGGTGTTGTGTGCCCAATCTACAGCCAGTCCAGGTTCCAGTCCTGGTCTGTAGGTTCTTGTCATCGTCTCTCATACTCTGTATATAAAAAATATTTTATTGTAATGACATCTTTCTCCCTCAACTTTGATTTTTTCTTGCAATATGGATTTTTCCTCGCCATATTTAAACCCTTTTCCTCTTGTAAAATTCAGCCTCCCTTGTGAAATTAGAAGAGATATTGATTTGTGCTTTGACCTGTTAGAAAGAGAAACCACCGCTCCTTCTGATACATACAACACTAAACTGACACAGTTCATCAGTATTAATGCAACTCTGCCCGTCCATGAATATTCCACCTAAATGAAAAAGCAAACAAAAACAAAACAAAAAAAGCCCTCTGCTTCTAAAGCAAGATGACACTCTGGAGTTTTACGTTAATCTCAATGACTTGGAGGGTAAAATAGCAATCGCTGTCATTTTTCATAGCACTAAACCACGTTTATACAACTCAGCCTCACTCTTGAGTTATGCAAATTTGCACTAATGCGTCATAAACCCACTGGGTGAAATAAACAGAACTCCTCACTGTGCGCCCATCAAGTGTGTAGAACGTAATAATCTGTGACATTTTCATGTAAATAAATTGGATTTTGCTCCTCATCTGCTGCTCAGCTCAAAGAAGATTTGATGCTCTCAATAGCAGATTTTTGTTCCAGGAGATGTTGCTGGAGTTTTGGGAACTCTCCAAACGTGTTTCTGCTCTGTTTGATGTAAACGGAGGCCTTTCTGGGTGAAACAAAAGCCTTGCAGAAACCAGTCTGTTGGACAGGAGAATTACAGATATCTGCTGGCTTTATCTCTCCGACAGCAGCTCCCGTCATGATTCCTCTCAGCCTTGCTGTGTTACGACTGGTTTGGCAAGATGGTTGGGAATCTGTGCTGGCATAAGTATGGGAAGTTGGTGCTGTAGGAGACGAGATTCACGGTCAGTTCCAGAGCAGGACTGTGATGTAGAAGAAAGGTACATACTGAGGTAGTTTGAGCAACTTTTGTTGAACATATTTTTATAGGTTTGGAATTAAAGAACACTTGTGGTCTCTTAGCGCAAAAGTTGAATCAACTCTATGGGGTCTTGATGAAATGATTGTAGTACAGAGATACAGTACAAACGCGTCTCTCATGGCAGCTGGTTTTAGGTGGAGGAGTCCATGCCATTCCACCCCTCTTTTCTGTGCAGTTTACATCTTTATAAAAACAAGTTTTACAACAGAATAGATAAAAATAGACTATCATTGTGCATGTACAGCAAAATAGAGATGTTTCCTTTGAGTGTCAAAGCCAAAAGCAATTAAAAAGGGAACCAAAAGCATGTCTTTGGAAAGTGCATTTTGAAGAATAAAATCAATAGCCTTATGGGTTTTACACACACACACACTATATATATATATATATATATATATAGTACAATACAGTGAGAAAGTATAAAGAGAAAATACAGAAAAAGAGAGAAAATAAAGAGAAAGTCACAGTAAATATGAAATAAGAATGCTTATCGGCACCACAACAATATTCAGAGCCGTTTTATCATCAGACGTAAGTTTATCTTAAAAAAAAAGAAAGAAAGAAAAGAGACTGCTCAGCAGCATAAGAAAGGGCAGCCAGCACAGAGTATAATAATAGGAAAATATCCACACAGGCGTTGTGGATGTTGAAGAGATTGAAAATGTAAATGTAAATGCGGATGGAGCTGTAACACTCTTTGTGATTATAAATAAGGAGATCAGGAAGGAGAAACTTGGGCACAAGAGGACGACACTGGAATGAATAATCAACATCCATTAATAAAACACACTGGAGTGAAGACAAGCAGGTAGGGAAACAGACTGACCACAAGGGTGCTGCAGACCAGTGCAGAATATACAAAAAGATAACTGTCATGCAATGCCCCCCCCCCCAAAAAAAAAAAAAAAAAAAAATCCACTTTAGGATTCTCTTTGAAAGACACGTGATGAATTTGCTACAAACAATTGGCAGGGATGGCAGGCAGACTGACACTAGTGGGAATAATCTGACAACTGCATGGCTGAACACAAACTAAACTATCTCACGTACTGTGGAAACAGAAATAACACCAGCTCTGGCTGCTGTGGTGTGTGGGTGAGCAAACATTGGAACAGAAAGGGCTTTTACAGACAGCTAAACTGCGCTGATGTGGTGCAGTTTCTCCCATTATGATGTGACCACCGAGAGTCGGACCAATCAACCCCTGGTGGGTGATGCTGAGCAACTTCTATTCATGCTTTCTGTTTTTGATCTGAGTTCAGCGTCAGCTCCTTGTGAAAAAGCATTAAATCAGCTTTTGAGGATTTTCCTTTTTAAACTTCGACATAACTTCAGAAGATTTGAGCAGAGGTCTGACATCTCGAGACATTTCTTTGAGTTCATCCTCACTCAAAGACATTGAAGTGCCTCAAAATATTAGATAATCAATCAAGTAAGGTAAATGTATTGTACTTGACTTTGAAAGTAGGTTAAAAAAAATAAAAAAAAGAATATAAAACTTTCCCTCCTGGAGAATGATGTTTGAAAGAGATGACAGAAACTTGTCCATATTATCAACGTTCATATTCCTGGATGTGTAGGAGAGTTATTCAGCACATCAGATCAGAGATGGAAGCAGAGTAAAGCTGCGTTTGAGTGCAAGAGCTTGAAATGAAGTTTTTAAATGCTTTGAAGCAGACATGCGCCTTTTTTTTTGTTGAATGGTCTAATCTTATACAGCAAATCATTAAAGTTTAATGACCTGCATTGCTTATGTTTAAGAAAAGAGACAGATTTGATGAAATGTTTTCTATTATCACATACACACAAAAAACAGAGAGAATACTTTCAGATCAAGCTGTATTAAAAAAATAAATCATCGGGTTCTTACCAGATATTAAAAGTAGCTCAATACAGCTTTAGGACAAAAAAAAATAAAACAAAAACTTCTGCTTATGATATATTACATCTCGCTGTGAACTTTAAAATCACATAATATTCAGCGTCCCTGCTGAAATACTCATAACCCAAATCATCACACATGTGGTGTGATGGCAGACACACACACACACACACACACACACTTTGAAAATTTAGTTTGAGCCACGAATGACAGCCGTATCTGCTGCAGCATTATGCACCTTAATATAGAGCAGATTTGAGTACATTCTTACTTTCAAAACGGCAATGAGTTCTGTGATTTATTTAATTAATTTGTTAAATTTTTTTAAGACGCTAGTACCAGAGTCTGTGTATGAGAAAAAAATAAATTCCAAGAAAAAGGATATATACAGTTCTGTTCAAGGGACGGTAACACGGATTTTCTGTCTAAGTCTCAGATCCGAGGAAAGGAAGACATAGGAGCAGGAGAGGAGGGGAGGCAGACATGAAAACAGGGAAGGAGGATGACTTAATCAAAAGGCGGACAAAACTGCCCACGCTTTGTGCTAAAGCTTTCTCATCTGGCATTTTTTAATGAACAAGTGACTCAAGGTGCTTTCAGTCAGTTCCTGAGAGGAACACACACACACACACACACACACACGAAGATAAATGTGGCCCACTCAAATAAACAGACACCTCTAAATTGGTGCCTATGGAGAATAGGCAGGAGAAAGCGCTTAGGAGAGAAAAGATGGGGGTGGTGACTGTTGATGCTAACAACGTTGGGCTTCAGGGATAGAGCGGGATGGAGCTCCGTTTCTGGGCTGACAGCGTCTGCCAGGGGGATCACGTCCACCAACGAGACAGGCAGCATCTGAAGGGAACAAGCCCTGCTATTTCTAGCTATCAAAAAGCAACCAAATGGAGGGAGGGAAGAGAGAGAGAGAGAGACATGATGGGGGTCCCCTGAAGCTTGGGCAGTACACAGGTGTCTCTGCTGCAGCTGTCTTCACTGAGAGGAATCAGCAGTAATGGCTAAGAGAAGCATGGATGAGTACCATATGTTCTTAGCAAAGGGATCTTCCTCTTACAATAGTCTTTTGATTTCAGAAAAGAATGATTCTCCTCAAAAACAAAACAAAAAGAAATAAAAAAAAAAAAAAAAACTGAATAATATCAGCTAGTTTTATAAACTCCACTCATTCTTGACCCTAATGCTGGGTCCACACAGCAGCGTTATGGCAACACAATAGGGGGAGGCAGCACAATGCATTTGAGGCTTTGCGGACGCCTAAATATCAGTTTCAGAAGGACTATAGAAACTCCATTGTTTTGGAAGTAGCTGATCTGAACCAGAGGTTACATGAGATATTGCCCAGTACTCGGGTTGAAGTTCTCAGTGTTGATCTCCACTTCCAAAACAGTGTATTTTGCATTGGCCTTCAAAACCAGATGTTTAGGCGCCTGCAAAAACTTAAATGCAGTATGCTGCCCTTCCCCCTCACTGGATAGCATTTTTGCCGAACTCAGGTAGCCTATCCCTTACTGTGTTTGGTAAAGGTTGACATCACCCTATTCACAGTCTATGGAGACCCATGCAGACAACGCTTGAAAAGCATGTGCATGAGCTTTAATGGGATTTAAAGGTCTGTTTGAGCAGACATACAGTCTTCTCCAGGCTGTGCTGTAAACAAATGGAATGTTTCTGAAAGAAACATTTGTTTAATACTGAGAGGCTTTGATGACTTTTTTGAGATGGCTTTGTTGCCACGTGTCATAAACAGCCAGGTCACAACCCTGGAAACTCTCTGCAGATCAAAAGACTACTATAAGAGGACCCTCAGAACTGAATTTTAATGCACCTGACCAAGCTTTACTATATGACCTTGGAGTGAGGATGGATTTATTGTATGTTTATGTACATAAATTATGCTGTCTATGCATGCTTGTTGAGGTATTTCATGAGTTGGGATATTCACTTGGGAGTATTTAGTAATAATAATACTGATGTGATGGACATTGCTTCTTGCTTTATAATGGATGATAATGTAGTTTGGTCTGCTGCTGCTGTGAAGTACGAGTTGATGAAGTTGTGAAGTTTTAAATGACTGTGGCCTAATGTCAAAGTTTAAACCAGGATTAGATGATGCCAACATACACAAAACATTACAAACAGTTTTGCCCTTGACTAACTGGAGCAGGGCAGTCAGCAATCCAGCTGCAGTTGGAGGCAGCAACCAGGTATTTATGGAGATGGATAATGAGCTGCAGCTGATGCCAGATGCACAAACACCAGAGACTGATCCTATAATTAAAACACAAGAAGCATGGAGAAGAAACTCTAACATCTTAATTGAAATTTCTGCCTCAAGTTAAGACAGAAAAACATGTGCATGAAAATCCTGAGGCATTAAAAGTTAGGTTTTTATGATATCATTTATTTTGCTGGAGAACAGGTGAAGATTTGTGATATTTATCAGCCTGCTTTGAATTCAATGTCACCTGCACTTGACTGATGTATGATTAGCTCCTTTCCCGGGTACACTGCTTCACAAAAGAATTATGTGGCATGTTGGATAATGATGCAGAAATAAAGAGCTGCAGTATGTTAACCAGTTGTTTCTGAAGACTGCAGGCCTTACAGGGTTGATTTTTGCTTGTTGTCCTAACAAAAAAAGGGGGGGCTTTTAGATTTAATTAAAGATTTGCAACATAGACATTCATATAATGACAGTCTGAGTAAGAAATGAGAGAAAGAAGTGAAAATCTGATAGCTGCTCCTTTTCAAGTCTCCAGAGCTTGGAGGCATTGATCCGTTAAGGAGAACTGGATAGGCAAATGGATTTCAATATGGCCCCTAATTCATTTAAATGCAAGCCTCCGTCAATGGCACATGCACAGAATAAACTTTCTAAACAAGATCTCCAAGCTTCCAGACTTTGATTTCTGCATATACTGTAGATCCTGTGATTTTGCGTCTTAAGGAGACGAGAACTAAACATTTTGTCAAACTACAATAAGCTGCTTTATGAACAGTGAAATGTGTAAGATATCAGAGCTCAAGAATGAAAATCTTAAATTTGTGTTTGACACCAGTGTCACTTTAAAAAAAAGGCTATGTTTATACTGAAAGCCCAAGTAACACTTTTTCGTATTTCCAGATTATATCTCGACAGACTTTTGACAGTCTCAACAGCCAAAATCCTCTCTCTCTCTCTCTCTCTCTCTCTCTCTCTCTCTCTCTCTCTTTTTAATCAGTGTGCTCAAACACTCAATAGATATCTTCAAAAAACTTATTTGTTAGTTTTTTTCTAACATTATCTGGTAGGAGATTAGACATATACATGTTCAGATTATGTCTTGAATAGATTTGGACAAAACATACAAGAGTGACCTCTTGGATACAAAAGTGGGACTGAAATAGTTCTAAAAGAAGAGGGCTCATTAGTTGGGTTTGTGTTACTATGCAGAGCATCATAATATTGCTGTTTTCTAGTTTCCCCCTCCTGTTTTGTAATATTCTTTTTTAACCCCTAAGGCCTTGTAAACAATATGTGTCTTTGTTACTTTACTAACCCTTTTCAGAGGGAAGAAAGTTCAATTCTACCTCATGGCTTCCTTGTGATAGTTTGGATGCACTCATCTGTTACATATGTGAATTTTTCTTTCTTTTTCTTAGTATGAGGCTCATGATGTTCTCATTGTGATCATTTTATATATGTTAAGAAAAAAAGAGAACAGAGATTGGTGGGAGGATAAGCAAATGAGTGGGTGTTTGGAGGTATTTCATAATGTGGTATGTGAAACGGAGGCATTCAAGCATAAACCGAAGTCTTCCATTTCAGCTGTTTCAGCTCCAGTGCTCTCACAGACTGAGTGTTTTTCATTCGTATTATTGTGTTTTAAGCATCAAACAAGCCTATCGTCCTGCCCTAATTTTAAATCTCAGCTGTTTGCAGAACATGGACTCACAGACTGTACTCTCTTAACTCTATAACCACAACCATTACTATACTAAATACCAAACTTTACCTCAGCCAGGAACGCTCTGCCTTATTATGACTAGACTTCTGTCCCCTCAAAGACCACTGGTCCTTGTACGAGTCAGCGATTGTGCCATCACCTAACCTTCAGCATTAGGAGAATTCACCCTTTATCTTTAACCCTAAGCAGAACCCAGTGAATATCATTTTTGCCCCACAGGCTTCAGCTTTGGTTCCCACAAGGACAAATGGTCCTGACAAAGACTGTGATTATTCAAAATAAGGTCCTAATGAGGTTATAAAAACATAAATACACACACACGCAAACACACACACACACAGTTGCACTTGTGTTGTTTTCAGTCCAGAGCAGGGCTCCCTGGGGGCTCCTCAGGGGCTGTACTGAGAGATAGCAGGGACCCTCTCCACACACTCTCTCCCCTACTGTCTGACCTTTACAAAACACAAGTCAGAAATGTGTGGCATTTCCCTCTAATCATCTGCACCTAAACACATGAGAAATGGGGCTATGCCGCAACTCAGGAGTCCCACGACCCCATGAGAAAAGAATTTTCTTCAATGGTGGTCATTATGGAAGCTGGAGGTGTTTTTCGATTCAGCAGTATTTTCTTAGACTTCACTCATGTTATTATCCATAAAGGCATTCATTTTGTAACAGTACTGTATTGCATGATTATGCTCTCTCTCTCTCTCCCTCTCTCTCTCACCTTCTTCTTCTAAGGTATGTGCCTGACTTTACGTGCTTCTCTGTTCATCAAAGGCCTCCCTCTTTCCTCCTGTCAACACACTTCTCATTTAATCTCAGCTAGCATATCTCAAAAACCCAGCTCAGAGAACACACAAGCAGAGAAACTCCTGAATAAATCCTGTCTATATGCCCCGTTTCTCGGTGAGGCATTCTCTTCCTCCCTTCTGAATCACATCTGCTGAGATGGGAAAGCCAGTCAGAAGGGGATGTTTTTTTTATTTTTTCTCCGACTTTTCTCAAGGACTTAGCGTTGTCTGCTCTGTGACTGGAGATAAACAACGAAGCACACAAAAACATCAGTCAGTGTAATGGGTTTCTCTTTTGTTGTTGTTTTTTCAGTACATCAGAAGTGATGATTAGCAGCAATGCTAATCATTATCCAAAGAAAGACTCCTTTGTTCAAAATGATTAATGCCAATTCAGCTCATTGTTTTGTTGTTGTTGTTGTTGTTTTAGTGACTACTTTAAATGAAATGGTATAAACCCAAAGAATCTGCAATTTGGATGCTGTTATGTAACAGATCACATGACCAAATATTATTTCTGAAAAATATACATGTAGGAGAAAGTCAAAAACATTTGAAACCTGCTCATTTTCACCATCAGCTCATCTCAAATGGACAGCAAGAACATTTTGCACCAGTATTTAAGTATGTGCTGAAATTTTCTAGCTGGTAACCTTACTGTCACAAGATGTGTCACCATGGCAACTACACATGAAAAGTTTTCTTCTAAACTGTTTATTTGCATGTTTAACAATGGCGATTCCCAAATACTAAACCAAAAACTTGGTTTGGCTAAATCTAACCAAGTATTTTATGAAAGGGTATGATAATAAATGAATAAGAAGTTGCAGACTTGGTCTGAAGCACATTTCTAATGTTTATGGGTCCCACAAGTAACCCTCATGTCACCACCGATACATTTAAGAGGACTTTGCCATTTCCTAATAAGTGAACACTGTAAGGTGACCTCTACAGTGTTCGCTGTTGTCAACACTTCACACTTCCTGCATCTTGAAAGCCAGTGCTCGAGGCATAATCGATGTTTTGAAAGGAATATGTGACCACCTGGGAATGAAAATGTGTTGATGACACTAACCAGCTTTTTTTTTTTCCTTTTAAGTGATCAGTTTAGCTAGCCTTACTACCATCCTCATCATTTTCTTCTTTGGCGGTTCTTCTGCATTTCACTTTGATTTTCAAGGACAGTACCAACAGATGTGGAAGAAACTGCCTCTGGATGCTTTTCGATAAGCAGAACCCTGATCAGAGGAATAAAGCATGTAACATCAGTCAGAGTCAGAAATTCATCTGCTTCCTTTCACTACTTTGCTTGCTATGCTCTCATGAAAAGTAAAACGTTATGGTGATATTGATAGAATGTAACTACAAGATATTTGGTGTCTACTTAAAACTTAAATTGATTTACTTTCCAATCTCATGTGATATTTTTCACAAAAGGAACCCTGACATGAAACTGACCACTATCAAAAGGATTGAATTGTGTCCCCATAACTGGACTGGAATAAAGATTTGCCCCCCCCCGCTCTTTACTTAGAGGCTTTGTCTGGATTAGAATGATGTTACATCATAAATACCTATCAGTCCATTAAAAATACCACAGTACACTAACTGCCTGTCAAAACACAGCTTTACTTTGGTTGCAGCTTATTTTTTTGATTAGCAAATGAAGTCATGTTTTAGACGCACTAAAAGCTTTTTCAACAGCTGCCTGGAAGAACCAGGAGAATGTAAAAGACTTGGAAGTGGGTGGATGGGGGGAGTAGGTGGACATCGTCTTTATGGCTAAGAGAGCCACATTTGTCATACCATTTGTTATGACATCATTTTCAGGGTCTGGTCCTTGTAGGTGGTCATTTGGCTTTCAAAATAGTGGGAAACAACAAACTTCTGAGGACATTAGAACAGCTTACTGCAACTATTGTCCTTCACTTCACATTAGAAAGGCTGAGGTTGCATTTAACACTTTTATTTAAACATTCATGACAAAATGCTAGGGCATAACCTTTATCCAAAATAAAAAAAAGAGAGAGAGAGAGAGAGAGAGAAATTCATCAGAGATTAGTCATTTTCGTGCTCTGTGTAACAACATTTACTCTCGCTGCATGCCTACCAATAAGCCACCAATCTCTATGGGCGCGTTGTTCCAGATTTCTCCCAACCCCACAGTTCTGTGAGACAAATGAACCGTGTGCTCCCTACAGCCAACGAGCAACACCATTAATCAGGTCGCATTTAGAATCGGAGGTTATTTGGACGTTGACGGAGTGATTCTGCCTGCAAATAAGGGAGTGAAATTGGACCAGGGAAGGCACTGTAATGCACATGTGTAAGTGAATAGATGGAGCTGATCTATGCACATGGGTTACGTATTGCCCCTGCATCATATTTGGGATTCATACTTTTACGTTTTTATTTTGCGTTGTGCTGTAATTTCACCACCAACCTCTAGATGGCAGTGTGGGTTCTCGGCTAACAGTGCTGAGTTCCCTTTCCTTTACTTCCTGTATGCAGCTCAGACACAGTAATGGAGCACTTGAAGTATATTTTACTTGAGTTGACGCTGATAATTGTTGAGCACCAGTAGTTTTCACAGACAGTGAGGCAAACTATCATTTTACCTGACTTGAAATCACCAACAAAGAAACAACAGCGGGAAATTTGAAAATGGAAATGCAGGAAATGGAAAATGGTGGTTGTCGAGAGGTGAACGTCAGGTTATGCTATAGAGTTCACACCTACATCATCGCTAAGCTGTAGGTGGCAACACAGCATAAATCAGCCTTAATACTGAATGACCTAATAGCATTGAAAGAAAAATAAATATGACATAAATACAGGCAGACCTCATCAGTACATGTTATCAAGTAGTCTATTTTTATTATTATCATTATTATTATTATTATGTTTTATTATTAAAGGAACAGATTCTCATTTAACAGATGAGTAGAACCCAGAAATAAGAATGTGAAATAATATTTTTGTTACTTATTGCAATTTGATATGAATGGAAGTGATTGTGTTCAGTCAACATATCATCTCATATGTTGGGGATGATATGAATCAAACTGAATCAAAATCATATGGTGACTGACTTCATGATATCAGCAAAGAGTTAACTGATATAATATCGTATTGTGGTGAAAATTGTTGGGCAGGTGTTATTCATTTAGAAAAAAAGTTGTCTTCTGAATTGTACCTCAACTACAACTGGTCAGGTGATCAAGAAAAAGTCTGTCCATTGTTGAACTTGTCAATTTTTAGCTTGTTCAGAGAGATAATTTTTAATTTTAATAGTTTTTTTACTTAAAGGAACCTAAACATGAGAGGATTCATTTGGCTTCCTGAAGTTGACTATCAGCTAAAGATTTTGACAGCCTGAAGTTGAATGTCATGAAGAGATGTTGAGATTCGTATGGATCTGTGATAGCACAGACCCCCATCAGAGATTAATTATCTAGTGTCCTCATCTTTATTTGGTCTACAGCATCAGAATATGATTACATCTGTGTGGGTTAGGGGCTGTAGTGCTAGTTGTATATTGTCTGTCATAACAAAACCCACACAGCTCAGATTAATTAGGATACCATTCAGCCAATCATCCTTCAAACAACATTTGTAGCTTATTCCACAGACATTGCACCAGCACGCACCACAAAAGAGAAGACAAAGATAAATAGTGCCAAAAATGGAAAACACTTCTCCTCAAACTTTTGGTTCTCTTGAACATAAGAGCCTAATCTGCATGAATTATGCAGAGGCGATTATGAAATTGCGGCCATTTGTGATTGCCTGTCTATTTATAATTGTTACATGTTCATTTTGACAGCAATAAACCACATATTTCTCATCATCACACTGCAAATCCAGAACCGTAACCTGTGCTATGGTTTTATGTCATTGTCACTTACTGGTGCCTCCTCCTCCGGTGAAATTCCCTCAGCTGCCTGCCTCTCGTCATGACTATCATCAGCATGTGGCTGGTCAGGTTGGATGTCCACCTGGTTCTCAGTCTTGCTCGGTGATAACGTGCTATTGCTTTGGCCGACATCATCGTCTAAGTCGACATCAACGTTACTGCTGCTGCTTGCAGTTGCACTGCTGCCAAAAAAGCTCTGTGACTTTCTACATTTTGAAGCATCTTCTTCAAGTGACTTGGCTTTCTTTTGTTTGAACTTTTCCCATCCACCTTTCTCCTTACGTTTTCCGCTTGCCATCTTTCTGTTGACAGACACTAACGTCAGTCTGCTTTGTTGACTTTTAGGCCTATGGAATAACAATTGTCCAGTAATTTATCATCTTAGCGCCACCTGATGGTAGTTGATAGACTGAAGATTTTGGTTATTGAACAGGGCCGACGGCGGTAGACCGGACATCCGTTCTGGACTTTTCCAGAACACACGGATTACCAGTCTGCCCCTGGTTCTTGCTCATTTTGTTAATTCTTATTTGACATAGTGAATTGTTGTTGCTAGCTTGTGAACCTGATCTTTCAAACAGAAGTGGACTATCAGATCACCTCATTTCATGTAGTAGGTATAATAAGCTCATCAAATTAGCTAGCTGTGAGCTCTGTAGTTTGCTAAGAAGCATGTTAGTGTAGTTTTTCCCTTCCATAGAATCTGTTGAGTATTCTGAGGATTAACCACAAAAAAGGAGGGAATCTGTGCTCCTTGTCTGCTGAATTTGGCTCTTATACAGGTTGATAACAAGTAACTCGATTGTTAAATTTGATTGTTAAAGTCTTTCTTCTGAGATGGCCGAATTGTACGGTTTGAACCCAGTATTAGACTGCATGTTTCAGCAGAAGGCGCCTCTAGAAGTCGGCTGTGGCATGACACAAAATCTAGAGGGCAGAATGAGGGGGAAAAAAGCTTATTGTACAATTAAAAAAACAAAACAAAAAAAAAAACTCTTGCCCTCTTAGCCCACCTGCATGGATTAACAGTCAGACACAAATTTTGCAATGTGCAATAAAAGATATAAGGTCCTCAACGCTGCCAGTATCACTGACTATTCCCTGTGTGTAGCTTCTTGGTGACTGATTACAACAAAGTCAGGGCGAAGTTTATTTGTCTCAGCTGATCAGTTGCTTTCATGTGCTCTTCCTGCAAAGATCTAGTGTGAGATCCGTGACTCTCCACAGCAACCTGGAGCACAGCTGCGGATAACATGTTCAGGTCTGCAGCCTGCTCTAAAACCAGTGTTCACTCGAAAACCAGCGTCTTAAAATGGGTCAAAGAAAGTGGTGTTTGTGTGTGTGTGTGTGGAGTCCTCAAAAGAGATTTGTTTAAATCAAAAGCATGGACGCTGGTGCGGTGGCAGGGTTGGAGAAGTGGGCCAGAGTTTCCTGGAGCAGCGCCAGGTGGGTGTGATTGATGCAGCTGTGGGGAATCATTAATCAGTCTCAGTCAGTTTTTCTGCAGTAACGTTCTGAGCTCCTGGCAGCCGTTCGGCAGGAAAGTCACGACCAGCCAGATGCCAAGCGGCAGCCGGCACGGCTCTTTTGGAGAGAATTAGTGTCCGTTTGTTAGCGCCTGTGTGGTTTACTAACCGGCTATAAACGAACCAAATGGACTGAGTTTCTGTTTACTCAGTCAGCAGCGACATTAATGAGTGAACTTATGTCTTTGTGGAGTTGTTGCCTGTAAATAGAAAAAAGAAACTGAGAAATGGAAAGATGGTAGGGTATAATTCCTGGAAGTTCCACACAGGTATACTACAAAGCTCATTCACGGGATTTCTTGAAGAGAGAGACATCAAAAGTAACTCATAAACCACAATTGCAGAACAATAAAATGCAAAAGAAAAAATGAAGCCTTTTTCAGGGAACAAAGCAAAGCACCTGAAGTGCCAAACATTTATGGGTACTTCTGTAACAAAGTTGGGAAGAACTTTCTGAGGAATATTTGATTTTTACTGTGTGTCTTCAGCTGTGATGGCTACCAAAGATGAATACTTGGACTCAAAACTTGGTTTATAAACTGATTTGAAAACATAGCTTGCATGTTCTATGCTTTCATTTCAGAATATAAAGGGACATTAAACTGCATAACTTTTTTTTAACAAAGTGAAGAAATTGGGGTGTTCTAAAATGTTTGACAGGTGATGTACATACTCTGACTCGCTATCTCAAGAACAGGAAAATAAACATGTTTTATTGATAGGCAGCTCCAGAAATTTTAAATGCATTCATGAATCCTATGGAAATATTAATGTTCACCATGAATGCATCATGACGAGTTTTAATTGTTTTGACAAACGTTAATTCATGTAAGTTCTATTAGCAAGGAGCCACATCTGAGAGGTTCAGCTGGGTTAAAAAAAAAAAAAGAAAAAAAGAGAAAATCCATCCCTCTCAGGGGGATGTTACTGGATTTCTTTACTGCTCAATGCAGCCAACAGTCCAAGCAGTCCTCCCTTCCAGAGGCCATATAATTGATTCATTAAAAAGGGACATTATTTCTCATTTCTGCCGTTATATTTTTACCCTGGGACTTCTTTTTAGACTAGCTTTACATTATTCACAGTTCAATAAATTTTCAGTTTAGTGGCTCTTTATGTGGTCCCTTTTAATGAAATGTTGTAGCTCCTTCAAAAGAAAGAAAAGAACTGAAAATTTAAGTCCATCTTGCTTGACAGGACAATTTCCTCTGATTGGTCAACATTCAGAAACCTGCTCAAAGTCAATATTGTGTTCTATTGAGTTTTGAGGCTGTGGTCATATTAAAAACAAATATTAAAAACCGTTAAAATAATAACATGCTTCTTTAAAGTGCTCTCTTCTTACTGTTGCTGCTTACCTGACTATCAGATGCAAAGAAAGGTATCTGACTAGATAGCTTCCCTTTGTTAAACACATGGAAAGTGTTTTTTAAATGCTCAAGTGAACATTTGTGTGTTCCACATAGGTAATGTATGTTATACAGATTTGCTGAAATGCGTAGAGTCACTGCAGATCCATCAATTGATCAGTATTGGTTTTCGTTCCTTCATTGACCTGACCAGCAACCCACAGCGGGGTCTGAATCAAATGGACAAATGGAAAGGCTTGATGGGGCTAAATTAGCCACATCGACCAGTAAATGCTTCTTACATTAACCCCTTTTCTGTGTGAGGTTTGCAAACAACGACTTCTCGATGGGATCTGACTACATTTACGAGCAGCTGATAAAAAGGATTGTAATGCACATGTTCTGGAAGAGAATTTCATTGCTATTTTGGTTTCTCACCCCTGAAATTTTAAGATATTTGTGGCAGATGGATTTTTTGGTATTTGTTGATCTTCTTTTGGGCTCATTAGGATTCCGTGCTGCTTAATCTGTAGCACTGTCATGTGGCTAATTTGACTGTGTTTATACCTAAACCACAACATCTATCATATAATCTGCTGGTGCGTTTAGAGTCCTATTGTCCACCAACAACAAGGGGAGAGCTAGATCCAGCTTCATTGTGTCGTCTCTTTCAGCTTTCGTCATTGAGTGCAACCCAGCGTTTTTTTTTGTTTTTGTTTTTTTTTCGCATCTTCCATCATTGCTTTCTTTGGATTCTAAGTCACCTTCACCGTGATGTTCGCTGTGCAAAACATTAAAAACTGATCTAGCTCTGTGTAGCCTCAATTTATAGACATGAAGTGATATGCTCGCCTGATAGATCAGACCCACATCTGGACAGATGTAAGGTCTGAAGACGAGCCATAGCACCTCCTCATCCAGAAAGCAGCACCAACTGTTGCTTCACAGACTGCCTTTGCACACAGCTGGTCAGTGCTGTAACCAATCAGAGCAACGTTTTTAAGGTCTCTGCAAGGATATACTGATCCAATTGGCTCCCATAGACTTTTGGGCATTGTTAATGAGATCCAAGGGAGGTTGGCTAGATGGACCTGCTGAGCAAATCCAACTGTGGCAACAGTATAGATTTCCAGATAAGTGATGTGAAGCTTTTTGTGTGATTAATAAGGTGCTTTGTTGGTTTCCACTAATGGTTCTGAAAGCTCAATAAAAATCAAATATTTGGCTATAAGACAATCAAAACTACTATTTTATGATGATAAAGTTCTGCTAAAGTTTTGTTCTGCTTTTATAATGTGATTTAAAGTAACACCACTTGAACATCAAATCCACTGATTTGGCTAAAGCAGCTCACGGTAATTACAACAAAACCAGAGTAAATGGAGTGTTTAATGCACACTGTAAGGGTTAACATGGACATCCAAACTCTCCTGCAGCGACTCTGCAGTCCAACCATCCCTAAAAGAACATTTTAGAAAAAGATATCCCACTTCCACAGGAGGTGAATGTGTTAGTTTATTTCATTTTTCCACCAAGCCTTATCGATTCTTTTTTTTTTTTTTCCACACATGAATAGCACAAACCTAATCTCTCTGCCTGAGGTGTTGGTGGCCTGTAAACACTATATATTTGCTTCTGTGGCTCTTACTTTTTGGAAAATGCAGGAAACATTCTTTTCTTTTTTTTTTCAGTTTGAGCAACTTGCTTTGCAATCGATTGTGATCAGTCTGCAACGATAATGGGAGTCCCATTATCTGTGTTATGAGTTTTGTGTTATAATAAACCAGACATACCTCCTTATCTCTGACCACAAAGAGCACTTCTCTCAAAATGTGGTTGGAAAAGCTCCTTTTAAAGAAGTTTTTCCACAGCTTTTATTCATACGACAACCTTCAGGGCACTGAAGGACTTTACTGCTATAAACCTTGAGGTGCAGCAGTTTTCTCAGTTGGTTAGAATCTGAGGACAAGTTGAATAATGATTAATGACTCCGGTTTTGTTGCGTCAGCCTGCCGCGTATCAACTTCAGCAGATCAATAAACATGCATATCCATCAGTATCTCCCTAAAACTCTTAACTCAGACCTTTGCATGCAGAGCTTTAGATGTTTCCAAGTGAAAAAGAAAATGTGTGAGAGCGTTTATGGAAAAATCACGTGGATGCCCTTTAAGTTGGCACTCCTTAGCGCTCCTTATCAAAGTGTTACACAGACTGCACACATGCCTGCTGAATGAGCGTCAAGTGCTCATCCAGTCATCCTTTAAAGGTGATGTCAAGCTCCAAAAATGGGACCTAGATGTTGACTTTCACTTAATTTATTGACCTCGAAGGGGTGCAGAAGCGTGTCGTCTCGCAGGATTCTCCATCTACAGAGGAAATGGTTAAGGCAGCTTAATTCCAGGACTTATTTTTCTTTAATCTACTGCATGAAGTGCTCATTCAAAGTCATCATTCCCATCCCCTGTTTTGCATGCAGAGCACCGAGAGCCCATCATTCTGTGTGTGTGTATGTGTGTATGTGTGTGTGTGTGTGTGTGTGTGTGTGTGTGTGTGTGTGTGACTAACTGAGGGAACGCTTTATCTTTTGAAAGACTACCATTTCTCTTTCATTTAAGATGATCCTTATCAGTAAGCTTTTATACACTTTCTATGTGGAAAAACTTGGAACTCGTATATAATACTCACAGTTAGAATTGCTTTATTAAACTTTTTTTTTTCACAAAAAAGTTTTCTTTTGATATGAAGATGAACAATGTGAAGTCTCTGAGAGTCAACATTAAAATAAAAGTGCGAGATGGAGTCGAGTGTTTAATCAAAAGTGGATTTGGCTGTGAGCTGCCACACACAGAGAAATGGAAAATTAATTACATAAAGAACTCAAATGGCTTCTCCTGGCACGCGGTAAACAGCAGTACACCATTGGACTCATTTTGAGTTTCTAATGAGTCCTGCAAGACGTTAACTCCCAAATAATGACGTGCGATACCACTGATTTTCCGATCCGATACCAATTACAGTTGATGCTGGTATTGAAGAAACTGATCTGATGCCGATACTTACTACAAAAAAAACAAACTCAAAATGTGTTTGGGAAATCAAAATAAAGTAGATAAAGTAGCGCATTTCAGTTTCAGCTCAACATTTTCTCTCTCTGTACATGGAAAGTGTCTGCGTGTGGGCATAACCTCATCATATTCCATGGTATGATTGGTTTTCAGATGTTTGATGAGGTTTGTGGTGTTGCCACAGTGCCTCACTGCTTTACCACCTGTTGCCTGTTTGTGGAGCTGAATTAGCTCCATACGTGACTTATGTGAGGCCATCGTGTAAGCGTCATGTGTGTGAGCAGCAATGTTAGAGCCCAAAATATAACAATGACCTGAAATGTTATAAAAATAATAAATTATATATATCAATATAAAAAATGAAATAAAACCTAACATGTAATAACTGGTCGATAATGTAACAAGATGCTGAACCCAAAACACCAAAATGTAACAGTTTGTTACAGTTTTGGTTACTGCAGTTACTACATTATGGGCCAGGCAAGTTATTTCTCTCCTAATAGTGTAATAACTGCATTACATTATAGAGTGAATCAATGATTTTCATATGTATATGTGTCTATAGATAGATAGATAGATAGATAGATAGATAGATATGAAGCAATAAGCCCAATTTAACAAGTTGTTGTTATATTTTGGGCTCAATATCTTGTTAAATTATCAACCAATTATTACGTTTTGGGTGTTATTACTTTTTTTTTTTTAAAGTAACATTTTGGGTCGTTGTTGCATTTTGAGTTGTAGTTACATATCGGGTTCTAACAGGCCTGATTACTCATTGATACGGCTGTATTTCACGTACGACAGTGACTGGCAGAGAAAAAAGCAGTTCCTATCAAGTTGTAGCCAACTGGCAGTCCCATTCACAGCCATTTCCATTGGTACAGAATGTACCGAGCCAATCATAACTGGATTGGCTTTTTGTGATGATTCATAGAGCTACTATTCAAAAATAACCAAGATGTCTAAAGGATTGCTAATGACACCTTGGATTGACAGGTTTTTATTGTTTTCTTTTGTTGATACAGATGTAGTTGTTGCAGTGGCTAGAGGAAAAGAATTAGGATGACTGGCCAGGCTGGTATGCTCCAACATCTAATTCAGAAAAATGAAATAAAAAGGCAGAACCACCAAGGTCTGCAATAATTTCACTGGCAGTTTCAGTTTTCTGCAGGGAATTTGATGCATGACTCCTTAGTTTTATTTGTTAAACCTTAAATCATGTGTAAATGTGAGATGCCAGCTGCTCTGGGAAGGCCACAAAGACATCCAAATCTATACTGCATTTTGCCTGACAGTTCCAATCCTTGTGCCGTAGCAATATAACAGAGACCGTGCAACTGCTGCTCTTTTCTCACTGCAGGTATAATCTTTCCTCGGGCAACTATTGGGCCGGTCAGTAAGCCTGTTTGAACTCAAAGCCTCTGAAAGCTCTCGAAACATCTGCCTCTGGGCCATTTTACACCGTATAACGGCTATAAAGCGAGCAGAAACAAGCATTCAAGTGTCACATGAATCTTCTCTGTCGTGTTCCTGAACAGGGACACATTTGTTCTCATGAAAGGTGCCATATGCTCTGTTTTTAAGGTTTGCATACAGAAAATAATAATAATTATTATTATTATTTTTAATCCTTATATATTTGTGAAGTACTTTGTCAGGAAAGGCATGCTCTTCAACCATGTCTTTGCCACTCACCAGCGAGTTTTCAGGGGTGGAGTCTGGAGCTCCACTTGGATCTTGGTGTGCCTTTTGGTGTTACAAATTTATATTAGATTACAGTTATTACACTTAGAAGGCAAAGAAAAGGGAACCAGGATGTGAATCTAGATGAAGATGGAGAATGGGAGGCTGGATAATTCAACTTTGGTCTGGGTTCTAAGTTCAAGAAGCTGTGATGTCACATGAAAATGTGACATCACAGAAAGTGTGTGTTCAGACTTAAGTGACCCAAAACAAAGTACAAATTTGTATTAAATCAAGTGTATGAGTTTGTAGTTACTTATAACATCAAAACCTGAACTCTAAGCATAAAAGAAGGGATTTTTTTAATGATATTTAATGAGTGAAGGTTTAAAAGTAATTTTTTTAAAAGTTTTTATTTAACTGTGACCCTTGTTAAAATGACTGACAGCAAATGTGTGTGTGTATGTATGTATATATATATATATATATATATATATATATATATATATATATGTATACTTATGTATGTTTTGTAG
>JBAMYA010062860.1:0-27445 GCA_037176975.1 Arrhamphus sclerolepis | reverse complement strand
CGATCTCACTGACTTATTTCAGTTAACTGACCTAGCCGGTCTGCTTCAGCCCAGACATGCATCGTAGTACTGCCAAACAAGATGACTGGTAAGATCGCTCTCTTCTTGTGCTACTGGGTGACAAGTATGTTTTGTTTTGTTTTTTTTACTGGACTTTCGCATATATAAAACATCGCCATTTGTCTGCTTTCTCTTGCACGTCCATATTATTCCATAATCACCACATATAAATACATCAAAGCTCTCTGAAAACTTGGTCTGTAGTTATGATTGAAGATTTTGAGTTTTAATATGTTCCAATATCACATGGCAGCTAAATCAGGGAAATGTGAGCAGTTTGGAAACTAAAGAGAATGAAAATGACACAGATGTATTTGACTACAGGTTATACAATATATGTTTTTTTTTTTTTAATCTGTCTGTTTATAAAATGAATAAGCCTATGCTTAAAATGAACTGAGGCTGGGATCAAAGAAAACATTCATTTTAAAAATCAATTAAATTCAGAATGGAAATGAGTCATTTTCAAAGTACTTATAAAAAGATTCAATAATCCATCATGTTGCCACGGTGATGGAAGTTAGAGAATCTTGGATGGTAGCAGGCTGTGATTTTTATTATTTTTTTCCTTTTTTTTTGCCACAGAGACTATGAGTTGCATGAACATTCCGGAATGTTGAACTTGGAATTTCCAACCTTGCATAGTTTTCTTTTCAGGTTTGTGGCATAAATTCTGCTCATTTTTATTTTCTCTTGGTACTCAGCAGGGTACACTGACATACATTTTTTTTCTCCATCCATTCTAGTTTTGTAGTTTTTATGATTATCATTATTTGTGACATATCAGGGCCATGAAAATATGCAAGTGCCAAATGTGAGAATGTTTTTTGTTACTGTCTGTGAGCCTTGGATAGGTACCATAAATGTATCCTTTGGCGTGTCTACTAGATACTGAGTTCATGGAGAAAACGTGATGGTAAGACTTAAGGATAGTATTATTGCACCTGGATTTACACCATCACATTTTGATTTCTACCGCTTTTTGTCTCTTTCTTTTAGATAGAAAGACTTTGCTAGATGTCAATTTACTCATTGTTCAGATATCGGGAACTTTGTACAAAAATTGTGAGTTCAGATTTTCTGTTTCATTATAAATGCTGTCAGAACAGTTTTGCCAGAAATTTGTCATGAAACGTTTAAACATATTGTAATTTTTGTTGTTTTGAGGTGAGACTAAATAAAAACGACTGAGTTAACATTACATTGGTATCTGACATTTTTCTTACAATTCTTTTAATATCTCCTATGAATTTACATGAATTGTGCTTACAATTTGATTAATAAGGTAACATGTGAAAGAAAAGGAAAAAACAAGCCTCCTCAGGATGAAGCTCCAACAATTGGGGGACATTAATGAAAACTTAACAATGAGTGCATTGTTTCACATTGTGTTTACTAATTTTAGAAAAATATAGTGATGTTGCACAGAAGACTCTGTAAACCTTTTTTACATGACCCAAACACAACTCAAATAACAACTGAATTACCAAATACCAAACTCCATACAGCACCCCTGTGTAAAGTGACTCGTGACATTTATGAACTACAGAATAGACCAACTGTGCAGAGCAGCCAAAGTGAAAGCTAAGACTCCACAGAATCAAAACACTGTACACCAAAGTACGAGATAGAAGCCAAATGACAAAAACAGAAATTGATAGCCTTTTTTTGAGATGGTTAATGCATAAAGGCCTCAGATTTTTCAAAAAACTTGTATTTGGATCTAATGAACTCCATTAGTGGTATGCAAATTGAATACAGTATATAATTTTATACACAAGAAAATTCAAAGTGTACAAATGGTGCCAAAGTGGCCATTTTGGAGAGCTATTCAGACAGTTATAAAACCACTCTAGATTTGTTTTACTTCACTTTATCAGAGTTCATCTTTGCAGTGATATTGTTCAGACTATATACTATGATTTTATAGGTTTATAAAGACTGTTGCATCATTCCAAAGTGATACTAAAGTGTTTTTTTTTTAATTAGGCCAGCCTGAACTTTGTTCACTGCGATGGACTGGCGACCTGTCCAGGGTGTACCCATGCCTTTTGCCTGGAGACAGCTGGGATAGGCTCCAGCAGACCCCGTAATCCTGCACAGGAAATAGCGGGTATAGATGATGGATGGATGGATGAACTTTGTTCATTTGTGTGTTATGCCATCTTTATATACTTCATTAACACATACACTGATATTTACACATCTTAGAAAATCTCACAAGTGTTTCCTTTAGTATGACACCAAAGGTATTCAAATTGAATTTGTTATTGCAGAGATATACTTATTTGATTATGGATATGCATTTTTTGATCATAGCTCATTGTGGAACTCTACTTAATAAAGCACTTAATAATAATTTCATCAAATAGCAACATGGGAAGTTTCAATAAACGTTCAAGGTAGTTCAGGGAAGGTTCTGGTTAATATTTCAATTTGATTTTAATTAGGTTTTATTATGATTAAGACCACTGATTAAGACCAAAAGCTAGTTTACGTTTGGTACGTCATGACATCATAAGGACGCAGATTTCACGCACAGTATATTTTCGAAGCTCCGCCCTCCCCCCTTCCTTTCCCACTGTAACGAGTAAACGTGCCTAAGGTGCTCGGTTCTTCATCCGAAGCTAAGGCCCTCAATCCGGCGACTAGCACCGCTAAATTTAGGCATCCAACGCTACAGATATAATATCTACCATCTACAATGGCTTCTGTGTCCGAGCTCGCCTGCATTTACTCCGCTCTCATCCTCCACGATGATGAAGTTGCCGTCACCGTAAGTGTCTGGTTGCCCTCGTCTCAGCATACTATCTCTTCAAATTGTGTCACTGTGAACACTAGTGGGAATAAACCTCATAAATCGCAATACTGGGGTAGTTCAGGCCCTCCTTAGAAATTAATGTATCAGTTGTAATGTGAGGTTAGACGTGTAAATGTTTACACTTTACTGTGTACCGGCTAAAATGGCGGCATGCTTGTTGCTCACTTTAGGCCATGTTTTTATATCGGGGTCGTTTGCCTGTCTGTCTCTGTCTTTAGCACTCGTCTGTTCTTTAGTACGTGTGTAATTAAGTGTTAAACGTTACGACATGCCAGCTTGCGGATTTGAAGTCTGTCCAGTGCCGATATGTCACTGACAAGACGTCAAGCTATTAATGTTTTAATAAGGTATATAATACGTTGATTTTCATCGCCGTACAGCGTGGGTTAATAACGTGAATTATCACGTTTAATCTGACCGTGTACTGTCAATATAGTGTCACAGCGGATGTAGTGAAGCTGGTAGTTCTGTCAGTGTGCTACACGTGGATGTTTCACATCAACTCCAACAAATGAGCCATCAGTCATATATGAAAAACTATACAATTACATATAATCTGATTCATTTTTGTCAAATGCATTGCAAACCCTTAAATCAGATTCACATAAGCTGTTTTGTAGATTTATCCTCCCGTATTCTTACTATTTGATGTAAATGTTATACATTTAGAACCCTTAGATTCAGCTTAAGTGAAGCTACAAGGTTCTTTTTTTTAACATTTGAAACTCATGTGGACACTTGTTTTAAAGTGGCATGTTTTATTCCAGGAACTGGGTGTTGGGGATGCTTTACCAATCCTTTTTAATTTTGTTATTTTCAATAACTCCTTGTTTTTGTGTGTGTAGGCAGACAAGCTGAATGCTCTGATCAAGGCTGCTGGAGTCACCGTGGAGCCTTTCTGGCCAACTCTGTTTGCCAAGGTGAGAGGATGCATTCAGCATAAAACATATTAACGTCTATTGTGGCATCTATAGATCTGTGAACCAGTGGTAGCTGACTAGTGGTGTCCAACTCCAATTCTCCACAACTTTCTTTGCATCTAAATAACTTTTTATTTTTACCGCACTGCTTGATCAGCATGTCAGATAAACCCCTGGTTATTCCTTAGCAGAGCAAAGGGACCCTTTTAATGTTTGCTGTCACAGATCAAAGTTTCTACTGAAAGATGAGCTATTCTAGTGTTACTTGTATTGGTTTTAATCCCTGGCCTTTTGTTTAGTTTTCTGCACTTGAGGTTAGCTGCTCTGGGATATGATGTGACTTCTTTCAGTATCATACCTGGCAGCTGTTGAGCAGAATTCTTAATCATAGTGTTGATGTCGCTAAGTTGTCCAGGTCTGTGCATCATTTCCAGAATAAGTCAGAAATGCAAATTTACGTGGCGTGTCAATGCTGTAATTTTGCAGGCTCTGTCCAGCATCGACATCGGTAGTCTGATCTGCAACGTTGGAGCTGGAGGTGGAGCTCCAGCTGGAGCACCTGCTGCTGGAGCTGCCGCTGCTGGTGGGGACGCCCCAGGTAATTAGACCTACACTGGTTATAATCTAGAATTTAATAAAGTACTTAACAGGCACCAATACCAAAAAACAGAATATTATTAAGAGTGTAGTCCTTGACAGCAATACATGTAAATAAATAGCCATTTTTAACTGCTTGGTCTGCTTGATTTAAACAACACAAAGATACTTAATAGCTTATTCCAAAAAAGGCCTTGTGCATTGATTGCAAATGTTTATTTGTATCAAATTTGTATTTATACGTTTCTATTTTGTTTACTCCTACAGCTAAGGAGGAGGAGAAGAAAGAGGAGAAGAAGGAAGAGTCCGAGGAGTCTGATGACGACATGGGCTTTGGTCTCTTTGATTAAAATGGATGATTTTCTAAGAAAATACAATAAAAATATTGAATGAATGATTGCGTTGCTGCTTTGTTCTGTTATTGCACTCTATCTTTGCTTTCACTTTTTTGTCTTGTCTTAAAATTTTCAAACCAGTGGTTATAAACACATTGCAGCTTGGTTGTGTAATTAATTGGGCATCTTTAGACATGCAGATGTATAAAATCAATGTGGCTTCTGATTTGAAAACCAGAAAAGTCAACGGTAGAATTTCTGATTCTACTGGATGCAGGGGAGGTGAAAGGATACAAATTCATTGTGCAATACAAAGTATATGAGAGAAATTGATATGATTTGTACATTTTAGGTTATTTTTATAATATATGGAAGTCAGTAAAGTATAGCAATTTTATGGGAATGCATCATTTTTGATATTGAGCTCATAGTAGCTAGTATGTTCTTTTCAAATAAACCCTCAATTCATTACTGTTTATTCTTTGGGGCTATTTGCTGACTACATGCGTTTGCATCTCTGGCTAGAAAACCTGAAGATTCTTTCAGGCTGAGCAAATAAATCTTTGAAGCAAACAGGGAAGCACTTGAGAGTCCTTTGTAGCCTGTCCAGGCGATAACATGTCCTGAAATCTATCCCAGCAGCCTGCACGTCTTCACTTCAACTCAACACACCTCTACCTGCCTGCAAGAGCCTCTTTATCACTGCAGGACTGATTTTCACGTTTCAAAGAACTTTGAGAACCAGCTTTTGCTGAAGCTGAATAAAAAAATGGTAGTACTGCAGAGATAAGTGAACAAGACTATTAGATTCGGGAGTTCCCATGTTGATCATAATGTCCAAGTTAAACCATTTCCAAACAATCTGGAGTTTTGCAGTGAGAAAGATTGTTCACGCATGGAAAACATTCAAGGTGGCTGCCAGTCTTCCCAGCATTGACCTTTTTGTTAACTGCCAATTCTGCTGAAACCACAACTTCATAAAACCCCAAGGACCCTCTTTAACATGAGGGTGCACTCCTGTTAATGGGGGGTCTAGTTGGTTTTATGGCCCCAAACCCAAACCCTCTATTAACACGAAGGACAAAAAAAAGCTGCATTTTCATGGTGTGTAAAGTGATTAATCATGTTCTTCAAGGCCTTTTTGAAATGCATAAACTGGAGAAATAAAAGAAATTACGTCCAGTAAAGTGACGACAGTGATGCATATTGGAAAAAAATCGCGGGAAAAAAAAAATCCTTTGGAAAAACGGACTTTTATTTTGAAAACCGCTTCAACTGTTTCCTCTTATTACTATTAGGACGTCTAACTTGTAATTTTCATCGGAAGCAACAGGATTCACTTGGATTTATCCATTTTTATAACATATTATGCATTCTCACATTCGGTCCTATAGCCAGGCTCTATAGCGCTAAATGAACTTTGTACGGACGTTTATGAACAGTTTCCGTAGTGTAGTGGTTATCACGTTCGCCTCACACGCGAAAGGTCCCCGGTTCGAAACCGGGCGGAAACATTATTTATGCCGCTTAATAAGCATTTTTATCTCATTTACGTCCATGATACACATTACCACAAATTTTAAGTTCTACAAGGACCAAGACAGAGTACAGCACAGTTATCTGGAGTAATTGTCAAAGTACGGAACACAGTTCCTGTAACAGGATGCATGAGCACTGCTTTGTGGCATGGTGAGGGAACAATCTCATCTTTAATCTGATCAAAACAGAGATTATTGTGGGGACTACAAATACCTCGTTGTTCACCTGGAAAATAGATTGGGCACACAACACTGATGCAGTTTATAAGAAGGAACAGGGCAAACTTTGCTTTTCAAGAACGCTTTGGTTCTTCAGTCTTTGCAGCCAGATGTTGCTTATCTTCTATTCTGTTTTGGAAAATTCAATATTATCTGCAGTCATCTGTTGGGAGAGCAGCACCTTCAGATTCTTCAGATCTGCTGCTTCACAGACCTCTAGAGATCCTTCCCGTCCACACACAATCATCTACAGTGAATTTTTGAAGAGACTCAAATCATGACAACTACCGCAATAACTGAATTTCCCTTCGGGGATTAATAAAAGTATTTTGAATTTTATTGTAAATAAGATATGTTGTTAATTAAGTCTTTTCCTCAGGAATTTACCTCGAAACCAGATAAACACAGGTGGCACCTGAAGTGAACAAAACAGCAGTCCACAAAAAGATCTAATCAAGTATTTACACACACATGATGACAAATCAAGTCACATGATAACAACAAAGCAGAAAGAGGCAGGAATAAAAAACAAAAGATAGTGATATTTCTTAATAATAGTGTTTTTATTTGCTTGGTTTATCAACTGTACAAGTGTCTCCTTCCTGAGAATACTGCTCACCACAGTGGAGAGGGAACGGTGAGAGAATCAGCGAGGGAGGAGAGGAAGAGGGAGCTGAAGGGAAGGATAGAAGACACACTCAGGCAAAAGAGATGCCGGAGGAAGAGAAGGAACACATATTTAAATAAGGTTGATGAAAAGAGGTAGAAATATGGTGTAGAAAAGAAATGTAGGATGATCACGTAGGATAAGAAGTCATAATTTTGACTTATGCCACATGGCTGTTTGTTGTTCAGTTCATAATATTCGCAGTGTAAAAAAAAAACTTCTGATTTAGAGATGAGCTTCACATGCAAGTTCAGGGTTTTAAGTATCAAGGCTGCACTTCAATTACAACTCTGGTTAGTAGTGAATTTTTAAAAAATATCTGATATATCTATCTGTTCTATGAAAATTAAATTCTAGGACAGATTAAATGGAAAGGAATTTCACAGAAGAGCAATCTGAAAGCATGCACTGCATGTTCTCTGAGATAAAAAAAAAAAAAAAGGAAAACATGAACCCACATTGTGTCAAGAGTCGAGTATCATCAGGACATTTTGACTTACATGTTATTTTTTTTATTCAAAATGTGTTTCATCTGGCACATAAAGATCTACACCCTCACTGTAACTAAAGGATGGTTCCATCACCTCTCAGCTCTGTCCCCTTCACTCTGCCCTCATTCATCCCTCTCCAGTAATCACTAACTACTCACACCTCTGAAATGTGTTAAAAATAGAGCTTATTTGTATATTTACTATGCAAGTTAACTTAAACCTTCGGTGTGGCAGTTCGTTTTTTTTTTTTTTCTATATTAAAAAAAAGAAGCTGGTCTTGAAAAATGAGCCCTCATGCCACCTGAGATAAATAGATCTTTAGAGAAGTAAAGTAAATGTTATAACATTTATGAGCGGATGTAAGGTAAGTCAACAATTTTTGCTCATACACAGTTCAAGAGGAAGACAGTAAACCTAGCAGACATACTTTAAGAGCCAAGGCAAAATAATAATAATAATTATAATAATACGAAGAAGAATCAACAATATAAAAGCACATTTAGACAACGAGATTGTGAAATTATCTTCATTATCCTCCTGAAGCCGGCTCTTTAGTTCCAGTTCCTGCATGTGGAGTTTTTAATTCATGTGTTGTGTCCTTCAAGTGAAGCCTGTGGAGCTTTTATTTGATCCATTTTCTTATAGCTGTAAAATAAAAGTTATGGGCGATTTTTCAAGAAGAGAAGAGAGGATGAGAAACAAGTGTGTTCCTCTATATACATAGACAAGTAAGCAGAAAATACAATATCGACCAAAACATGTCAGTTTCCAGAGAGAAAGGAAGCAATGGATATTTTAGGGAGGAGAGGTGGGGGGCTGATTGTTTCAGTCATGTATGCGGTCCATCCGTTCCTTGTTTTCATCTATCCAACTCAGATATCCAACACAATGTCTATTCACGGATCCATAAACCTTCTGGCCACTACATTTGGACTCACTATGGCATAAATCTCTGGCTTGACAGAATTCTGGACTAATGTGGGCGGGTCTGGTTGATCATCTTGAGCCGTGATTGGTCGATGACATCCAACAGATTCTTTGCGTCGACTGCCAGGGCATGAGCTGCCATTAGCATCTGTTTCTTGTAGTCCTTTTGTAAACTGTTCAACACACACAAAACAGTTACAATGTGAGCCCAAATGTAAAAAAAATGAAATATCACTTTAATATTTACATTTCCTTTGTCCTTACCTTGTCATGACATATTGTTGGGCCAGTTTCATCTTCCCTATTAACTCTGCCAGATCTGAATTCAGCAGCTTCTGGGCCATTTCAATCTGGAAGGATAAAAAGTTCAAACACTTTCCTCATCAGAAACATTTCTCATGAAAAGTGTTTGTTGATGTGAGTTAATTAACAGAATTTTATTTTCATGTGCATGCGTTCACCTCTCTGTGTGTGCTGGCTGGCAGCACAGGAATTGTCTCGTCCACTGTCGCCAGTAGAGTCCTCAGAGCCAGACCAACTTCCTACCAAAATACACAAACACAATTCTGAAACACACTATCCTTTCAAACTTGTTTTAAAAAAACAAAAACAGTGACTCTTCAGTCCATTTTCTTCATCATTTCTACTCTGAGCTGGCTGTTACCTTGACCATGGGGACATACTCTTCAGGTGCAGCAGGCTGAATCCTGTTTGACATCTCAATCACAGCTTTCACCAGTCCCGTCACATTCTCGTACACTTTGTCGTTGGAGCGATCCAGGTTGGCGGTGGGTGGTGGGCTGATCTCCTGAGGCTGCAGCTGCAGCAACAGATCAGACTGTGATCATGGCACAATACACAATATTTCAGCTCAACACCAACAACTATTATTCTGCCACCTTCCCAGGAGAAGTGGCTGCAGTTTCAAAGATCTAACACCAGGGGGCAGTATGTGCAGACGGAAAAACAGGACTACACAGAACGTCCAACTACTTCGAAAAGCTATGAATAAACAAGCATGAGTTGCTACTTACTACATGAGTTGACTTTTCTATATGAGTTAGACGGCCATGGAACATGAGCAACAAAAAGTTCAACATGCATGAAGTGATTTTTTTTTTTCCATTAGTCTTACTTTTTTTTTTTTTGAGCAACTAAACCAACATCTTCAACACAATTTTGTTTTACTTTTCTAGAAAATTGAAAATACACTTGATGCAGGTTCAATTCATGTTCACAAAACTACTTTTGTTGTTGCTAAAAACATCTTTTTAAATGGCACTGTGACAAAATTCACGTGGAGAATGAAAAACCTAATAGAAAAAAAAATTCTCCATAGTGATGGTTATACATCTACGTGATTAAATCAATCTAACTTCCAATCTACAACCACAAATGAAAAAAAAATCTTTAACAGTATGGAAAATATAAATAATAAATGACAATAAAGTAGCATCCTATTAACTGTGGATTTCATTGTATTGCAGAATATATGAACCTAAGATATATGACAACTTTGTTCTTATTATTTTCAATTTGATTTGCAAGCCTGAAATAGAGGAATGAATGTACATTATAAACTGAAATGCATTTGACCAGACAGAACATTCCAAAATCTTTAGCATTTTCCATACTGTACCAACTTTTCATCTTTTTTCCATCTTTACTACAACACTTATGGTAAGTATGACACCTAAGCTTTAATTTCTTCACCAGATATGCTTCTTTTGCTTCCTCAAAAAGAAAATAAAGTGTAATTATGCCACTTAAAAGGAATGTCAGCAGTGGCAGAAGCCTGAACCTTCAGCGGGAACTGGATGAATAGTTGTTTTTGTCCCTGATTCCTGCTAGGTCTGGTGAAGAAAGAAAAAGCAAACTAAAAGTCTGAATGATGAAACTTGTTTGCACATGGAAGTCGTGGTAATTACCAGCTAACCGTCTCTATAATGATGACAGACACATAGATCAGCTTACCCTCCAGGGCTATAGGGAATATGAGGTTGTGGGTGGGCAGAATGGGGTTTGAAGGAAAAACACAGGTTGAAGAGGTTTGGAGAGGGTAGGATGTGAAAAGGGATAGATTGATGAGTGTGTGTATGCAGTGAAATTGGTCAGAAAAGGAGGATGTAGCAGGGTAAAGAGATGGAGGTATGTAGTAGGAATGTGGAAAGGGGGAGAGAAGAAGGTGAGAACATTAGGCTAAAGTCAACCACAGGTAAGACATGGCAGGAGGCACCACACAACCGATCGACACAGTGGCAAATAAATAAAAAAAAAAGGAGAATAAGCCTCAGTGGGTCTCACAAAAACAGCCAGACATCCATAAAATACACAGGGAAACTTTTGATATCATCAGCTATATCTGCTCAGTTTGTTGTTGTTGTTTCACTAGTCTCTTTTTTCAGTTTATATTTAGAAGTGCTCATATGTACCTTGACGCCTTCATTATAGTTGTCTACGGGGCACAGACTGGACAGGTTGCTGAGGTGAGCAGGAGCTCCAGGACGGGGTGGCTTCTTCGGAGGTGCCACATGTTCTGTAAGAAGGTAACGTCGTTACTCACAGGGCATTCGTCTACCTTCATTTGAAAGTACTAAGCAAATACATTTGTCCATTTTTACTTAATTCTTCTCCTACACTTCACGATTAAACAAGAGATATTTTTACGAGAGACTGAAGTATCCAGCAGTAAATCCAAGTTTTCCCATCAGCATTGTTAGTACATAATGGTTTACAGCTTAATTGCTTGTTAAAAATAACTTTTCCGCTGCAAATGCGATACTAAAATTTCACTTCTAATGAAATGCTGGAAGCAGAACCTTTAAAGTGTGTTCCAAGAACTTTTATTTAACTGCATTAGTATGATGCTAGTTCACTCACCTGGCTTCCCAACAGGCTGGTAGATATGCTGACTTCCACCCTGTGCAGACCAGCGCACACAAAAAATGTGTTAACCAAAATTTCTTGGATTAAGAAAATCAAATACGCAAAAATGCAAGACTGAAGCTAGGATTTTTTTTTCTTTACAGAGAACGTGCAGCTCTTTTGGGTTTAAAGTTCCCATGGGTGCTCTGTGGTCAATGGCTGGTATGTAAGAGGCAGTGCCCTTCATGGCACCCAGACTGAAATACTTTCTCTGCTTATTCTGTCTGCGTTTCCTCTCTGTTTGTCAGTTGCAGTGAAAGAATTCCCTCTGGTTTCCTCTCTTCAAGCTTTTCCCCACCTCCCCAATACTTTCTCTCTAAATCCCGCCAGCAACTCAACTTCACATCTGTGTAAACTAAGATTTCTTCCATCTACTAATAAGAGTGCACTTGAGAAGTCAGCCCAACATGTCTGAGGATTAACAAAAACACATGTGAATCTAAATATGCTTTAAAAAGGAAAAAAAAAAAATCTCAGAAAGTGCACATGGACACACGTCAACTGACTGACCGGTGCTTGTAGTGTGCCGTCCTCTCTGTCGATGCTGCCTCTGCTGTTTCTGGACTCTGACTTCTGCAGGAAAGACACACACACACACATGAATACCAAAACGGGGCATGCATCGACAGGAATTGCAGTAAAAATATGGATACATGCAAATTTTGCATTTGATTTGCAAAGATGTTTCTAAAAGTTTCTGATTCAAGAGTTTAAAGACTTTTTAAATAAATAAAAGCAGCCAAAGAAATAATGTCCACTCCAAACCAAACACCAGCAATCAATGTCATTTTTTTTTCCTTGCACAATTCAAATTCCATGAATAATACCACCAGCTTTCGAAAGCCAGAATCATCCATCAGGAGAGTCAGGAAGAACAGCAGCACTGGAAAAACAATACTGTTCACACAAAACCAAAGTACCTTTTGATGCCAACAATGAAATGTCAAAACTTTCTCCACATCTGTGCATCTGAAACCTGTTCAAAATATCGCCCTCTCTGTTTCAGTACCGTTTTAGTGAAGCATGCCTTGAAGAGATGCATCCTGGGAGAATATATGCTGAAGAAGACGGGAGGTGGAACGCAGAAAGTGGAGGCCATCGAAAGAAGAGCAGGGAAAGAGGCAGAAAGTATTATAGAAAGACAGATGGGAAAGCTTGAATGTAAGGAGAGATAGAGGACAGACAAAATGGTAGACGCTGCAAAGAAATGAACCAAGAAAGAGAAAAACTGAGTCAGAAGGGAATGGAGGGGGAGGAAGAGACCGACGGAGAGAAAGTGAGAGAAAGTTTTTCCAGAAGAGGAAAAGCTTCACTGAACCACAGAGACAAAATCCTGGAGAGAAAAGATCCAAGTGCCTCACTCTCCCCTCTATTCCTCTCCTTCAGCTTCTTCTCCCTCCCACTCTTTCCATCTCTCTGCATCTCCCTCTGATGGGTGACTGCTCACTCATTCCTCCCTCTCGTCTGCTCTTGCCAATCCCACTTCCTTTCTCCCTCCTCTGCCCTCTTCTAGTATTCTTCTTGTCTCTTTGCTTTTCTCTTTTCTTTGTCTCTTATTGACCAGGCATTCATTCATACTTAAATATTTACTTGTGCATTCAATCAGGAGAAATTCCTTTTTTTAATTCCCACTTATCTCTTAACTGTTCACCGGACAAATATTAAATTAGTTTTCAAGTGGATTTGTTGCTATGCATGTACTACGCTGCTATAAAAGTTGTTTTTTTTTCTTTTGCACGGGTTAAATAATATTTTAGATTAAGGCAGATAAAAATGTTTTCTTCCTCCTCAGAATTCAAACAGTCATTTCGTATTACTTCAGTCTTTTTTTTTTTACTTTCAGGAGTCTTTACATTTTTATCCATGTTAGAGGTTAACGTAGATTCGACTCGTTATTGTTTCACTGAGACTTTAATGCAAAAATAAGAAAATAACTGTTTAACAGACATGTGCTATGCATTAGAATAATGTATAATAATGCCAAAGTTTTTTTGACTGCCACTAAATAACTAAAATAACTCCTCAAAAGTGGATAGTGGCCTGTAATCTATAGTTACAGAGCTACTCTACCTTCAAAAACAAGTTACTCTGAATGTAGGCCATGTGGTAAAATCATCAGGGTTGTATAACGATTGTTCTCTGACTTTGTCTAAAGATGCCAAAATATTGTCATCACCAGATTAGATAAAGATCAGCAGAGAGCTTCACTCCGTTGCATGGAGTGACTGACTTGCACCATGTGTGATGCATTCACTTAACGCGAGAAAAATAGGATTTTTAATGCTTTTCTCCCAGTAATAGCTTAACAATAACCCATTGAATTATGTGATATTTTATAAACCACTCTAGGGATTTTTTTCTCAAGTCTGCAGCTTCCACCAGGTTAAAGGTCAGAGTCATAAGACTCAAGGGTCATATATGTGTTCTGATGCATGCAGACAGCAATTTGTGCATTAGGTAAAGTCTCGGGCTACACTGCAATCTACAAAGCACAAATATCAGCAATATAGCTGGCTGGGTCGGCCCTCTAAGTTTCCTGTTTAATGATACAATAAATGTGTAATTTAAAGATGGGAGAGCTGATCACATACATCTATAGGAGACACATGAAGAGGCAACATGATCAGCCAAGACTCGTGTCTTTTCTGTCCCTCAATTCTTGCTACAATTTAACTGGAAAAAAAATAAAAATAAAATACAGCTCATCAAAGCATGAGCTGAAGAGAGAAGAAAAACATGCTTGCTATGCAAACGCAGTGTTTTGGCTGCATTTGGGGAGATTTTAGAGTGTGACGGGATAAATCTAACAGCTGAGCCAGTTCACAGTTCTGCTGCTCTACTGGCAACAGATATACAGCAACACAGCAAATAGGATTTAAACTATGTGAAATTTCATAACGATTTCAGATTTACTATCTTATTAATGCCAGAAAGAGCTGTAATGTTTGTGATGCTGAAATGACTGCTTCATCTTACCAATAATCTGTAAACAAGCAGGTTGAAAATGACACTTTAATATTTGACACCAAAGGAAGAGGTAGAAGTAGAATAACAAGACACTGAAGAGTATATCATACTAGAACAGGCACATTGTCCACATTCCTCCAGATTTTATAAAATATACCTGGGTAAAGCTTTTTGTACAGTCTTGCTGATATAAAATAAAGCATTGCTGATCACTTCCTTGGCTCCCACACTGAAGGAAGAATAACTGCTTCTGTGTATTTCACTTACCATCAGGCTCTCCTCCTGCTCCAGCCATCGCTGGTCATCCTCCATCTGCTGCTGCTGCATTATCAGCTTTTCCTCCATCATAGCCTGGCCTACACATCCACTTTCCTGTAGAAAACATGTGCTTAACACGTGCAACTTTTTCAGCTCCTGCTATTTAGAGATTAAAAAGTGGTAACCGGTTCATATCTGAAACAAAATCACCTTTAACAGTTGAGGGTAATAATAAATGATAGCTCATGCTGTGCAACCATGAAAGAACAGGATCTGAAATCTTTCCTGACAATAAAAAGTAGGTGACAACTGCCAAAACATGTTTCCCATCATATTTAAAGTTGGACTCAGGTACTGCACTACAACCTTTTATCATGCTAAAGTGTTTTTGTGGGAAAGAGAGTTTTTCATTTAAGATATTGAAGAGTAAAATCAACAAAATCATTTCAGAGCAGGGCGAGATCTGAGATGTCACCACTTTTTTTTTAGTAGGAAAACCTGATCAGTTTAACCCTGCTAGGTTTTCCCAGTCCATTGTATTCGTGCATGTACCTCCATGTTTGGGCTCCACAGTGCACTATGTTCAGGCCTGAGCTGATTCCAGCTATCAGAGGGTGGGAAGCTGCTTCCTACTCCTCCAACACCACCGTGAGCTGTTGGCTGAGGTGGACAGATCCAGAGAAAGATACAAGACAGACGCAGTGATTAATTAAAAACATTAATGAATGCATAATACCCCCATTTTTAAAATTATGGTACTCTGTAGAATGCAGACTGACCTCTATTTATTGTGCTTTTATTAAAACACAGAGCAAGAATCACCTCAAATTGCCCCACTTTTTACTGTCTGTAAAACTAAAGAAAAGTCTTATAAATGTTCTCTATAAATAATGTGTAAATGTCCAAATCCAGACAAATTAGCACTAAATTGTATACTTTTCTGAAAGAGGGAAAAAGACACACAAACAACTGAATCTGAAAATGTAGAAAATGACCATTTAGTGAATTTTAAAAGTATCTGAAATGCACTTTAAAACTCAGTCTGGCGGAGGACACGTGCCACTCTATCCATGTTATTCTAAATTATTACATTTATAAATTGGACTTAAATGGTAGAATTACACACACGCTCCTTATAAGCAGGAGAGTGTGAGTAGCTTATCTTACTGTCATAAGAGCTAAAAAAGTGGCTATAAATTGTGAGTGTTTGTGTGTCTGTGAATAAATGGCTTTTAGCACTCCAGGAAATGCCTGCTGTCTACTGCGTTTATGAGAAAAGGATTGAGTGTGCTCAAACTCTCTGTTATTTTCTCCTCTTTCACATTTCTCTCTTTGACTTCGACACAGGCAGTGCAGCAGCTGTCCAAAGATTTCTGTTCATCTTCACGCAGACCAGAGTGTAAAATACGGTGTAATAGTGCTACTCCTTTTGCTCTTGTTATGGATACATTTATTTTTCAAATGAACATAAACCACCACATATAAGAAAGCAGCAGCTGACATTATTTTAAATATCAGGTGGCCCTGGTATGTTTCTTAAACCAGTGGAAATATTCAGAAGGATTTTTCTGAATTTTAACTTTGAAAAGAGAGGAGGGAGGACCGGGGGAAGGGAAGGATGTTCCTTCTGTGTTTCTTTTAATTATGTATAGATTTGTTGGCATTACTTTTTTACATGTAAATGTAGCATCGTTTTTGTTTGTTTTTTCTACAGTAACAGCATTGAAAGGGAAGATGTGTGTTTCTCTGTATGCGTAGTTTACCGGGAAGTGGTTGTGCGGGGGCCCAGAGAGGAAGCCTTCACTGGAACGAGGACTTGGGTAACCTGGTCTACTGGGCTACAGACAGGGAGATATCCATATGTAGACGTTAATGAGGTATTATAAACTCCGCTGAAAAACAAGAAATTCTGACAGGACAAACTGTGAGAAACAATGTTGGTTTATTCTCATTATCTGTCATTTCTTACTTTAGGTGGCGCTTCGTCAGAACCGCCAGAGTCCCAGGAAACTGTGACTTGTCTCCTCATCTCCATCCGAAGTCTCTCCTCCTGCTGAAGCTTCTCTTCCTCCAGTATGGTGCTACACATACACGTTAGCACACATGAGGTATTTTGTATTTCAACAGATGTATTTCTTCAATTTCTCAGGTGGACCGTAAGTTACAAGAAAACCAACTTGTTACCTAAGTTGTGTTTTGAGTTCAGTGAATCGTGGTCTCTTGCTGGGGTCATAAGACCAACATTTGGTCATCAAACTATACAGGGTGGGTGGACATTGAGGCGGCATAGCCAAACGTTCGCCATTTTCTATCCTGCCAATCACATCATTATTCTTCACACCCTGGAAGGGTTTGATGCCGTACATCAAGATCTCCCACATACACACACCTGCAGAGAGAGACAGACAGGCAGAGCTCTCCGTGACAAAGAAAATGCCAGACAAATGCAAATTTTTACAAAACATATAGTCCAAACACACACTTCAATAGATCAACCTTTCAGCACGTTGGTGGGTGAACTGAGTAAATCTACATCATACATTATCTACTTAATGTAAAACTACTTACAACAGTAATGCAACAACTTTATTATGATTACCTGTTACACTATTGTTATTAATTTAATTGCCTGATTATACCTCAGTTAGATGAGTCTTAGTGCCTTAACTCTTACTGTTCTTATTCTAAAAACACTGACAGACATTGGTTATTTTTATGAAAATAAATTACATTATGGTTGTTTTACTCATCAAAGTCACGACATGTATGGTGGATAGTGTCAACTCTACCATCTACCAGCTATCATTTTATCTAACAAACCATGAATATTTCTTTCCTTAGGTGCGCACATTTCTCGTCTTTGAACGGCTGACCTACAGCACAAACATAATCATAACTCACCAAACATCCACACATCACTGGCAGACGTGAATCTTCTGAAGTTGATGGATTCAGGAGCCATCCATTTAATGGGAAGTTTACCTTTCGAAGCTGAGAAACACAGACGAGGAGATTATTTGTAAAGTACAGAACAATTTTCAGTTTGTAAAATATAGAACTCATCCAAAAGATTTCCTGGCTGCATTTTAAGTAGAAGGAAGCGCAGATTTAACCTGCTAAACTGGTTGAAGAGGTTAATGCTTTAACTTGATGTCACCAGTAGATGGTGGTAAAATACCGGCGGCAAGAAAAGTTATTAAGTGGTTGACTGATCTTTTCTATGGGCAGAGTTTAGAGGCAGGGGAAGCATTTTTGATATATGACAAATATACTGACTCAAAAGTCTGTGTTACAACAAAGTTGTGTGACGTAATTGAGAAGATGCTTCAGTACCTTTGTAGTAAGAGCTGTCCTCCATGTATCGTGACAAACCAAAGTCTCCGAGCATCACGCAGTCGACCGAGGAGACCAACACATTTCGTGCTGCAATGTCCCTGTAGCACATAAGCAGCTGCAATTAGGCCAGAATTCTTCTAATCATATTTATTAATTATTCATTCATCTCAATCAAACAGGCTGTCAATCTGCTATTGTGTGACTGTATGCCAGCTTTTGCGTGTGTTTACCTGTGTACAAAACGTTTGCTCTCTAGATAAGCCAGCGCTGTACTGAGCTGATACGCAAACAGAATGAGCGTAGCCAAGTCGAGACTGTACTTCCTCACCTGGAGGAACGACCGCAACTACACACAAGAAGACAGACAAAACACACACACATGAAAATAGGTTTCAAGTGTTTTTCCAGCCAAGTACTTAAAATGTCCACAACTGTCTCTACTTTCATGCCCAAAAACCAGTGATCTGCCGCATTAACACTTGAAAGCATGTTATTAAACAGGTTTTCTCAAGTCAGGTTTTTCTGCTACAAACAAGCAGCACAGTCCCGAGTCCCAGTCGTACCTCTCCAAGAGTGCAGAGCTCCATGATGATCCACACTGGGTTCTCTGTGATCACTCCGATCAACTTGACAATGTGCGGATGGTCAAACTGACGCATTGTAACTGCAAGAGAAACAAAGGGAATCAAGAAACTCAGTATTTACTTTATGATAGTCTATTTTCATCAGAAATGTGATGCACACAAACACTAATTGAGGTCTTACGTGCTTCCTGAAGGAACTTTTCTCTGACGCTGTCGGATGTACAGTTCTTACAGGTTTTGATGGCGACTGCAAGAGCAGGTTTGTCCTGTGCAGCATAAAGCAACGATACATTTTTCAGATAAAGATATATAGCTATAGACTTTTTTTGATCTTGCACGGCAAAATAAATAAATAAATAACTCAGCTGTTTACAGCAGTTAAAGCAAACGATTTTATAATCAAAGAAGCTATGCTCATTATGTATATTAATTCTATGCACAGTGAATATATAGCAAGAAAAGTGTACATTTGTATGTATTTACGTATGTGTATTCCCTACATACTGGGCAGCTGTAGACTCCTTGGTGAACATCGCCAAACTGACCCTCTCCAATGCAGCGCCCTAACTCTATCCTGTCCCTCTGGATCTCATAGTCCCGCGCTGAGAGGGAAAACAGGAAGAGGAGAGAGAAAAGAAGGAGATGGAGTAAGACTACCTGGTGGATGTAAACAGGAAAAAATGTAAAGCATCACGTTGTTGACGTAGCTACTTCTATACCACATGAGCGAGGCTTACCGGGAAAAAAATATTTGAACAATGTCTGAGATCAAAAACATTTTGACCAAGGTTAATGTCAGGTCTCCACCCATGACACCTTAACCTAAACTCCTACATTGTTGAGATGTCTCCAAAGGTACAAAACATGTGCGCTCAAGTTCCCACAACATTTCTGTCCCCTCCTGTCGTCTCAGTGTATTTACACGCATTACACGCACAAACAAAACGAAACACACCTCTTCCTCAACATTGCTCCTCTACTGACTGATTAAAGGAAAAGATGCACTGAATGTGAGCTGTGAAAATAAATAAAAAAATAAATGAGCGAATGAGCAAAATGAGTGAATGTAACACAGTACAAAGTATTTGGTGTGAAGGAAGGGGAAAGCCACAAAGGTTGATGTACAAACAGATAGATGATGTATAGTGACTATGCAAGACTAACTGTGCATAGCAACAGCAAGCTCAAGCAAAAAACATCGGGAGGTGGAAAAGCCTCAATATACGTCCCTCATGCAAAAGCAGCTTAATCTTAACCAGTTAATTTAGTCAATAAAGGACTGTTTGTTTGTTTAAATATCTCCAAAATGTTCTAAATAAATCATAAAAATAAAGATCAGTTGCCTAATTAAATTAAACCCATTTTAGTTTCATGAAAGAGGAATTTGGGGTTGATGGACCAAATCTCGCTCTGGCTCCGGCTCACAGAGCAAGTTGCCATGGTAACAGAGTCTGTTACCCTCTTTCTCAGGTTCAAGTCACTTTGCTGTCTGCAACAGAAAACCTTGAGTTTCCCTCATTTTAGGTTCAGCAAACTCAGTTTCTTTCTGAAACATGTCTGTGTAAAAGTTTATTTGATCTAATTGTTCTCTTGTGACTAAAGGGAGAGAAAAACATGCATTTGCACAAACTGACAGCTTAGCCGCCCAGTTCAACAGTGACCAAACATTTGACCACAACAAAATCAGAAAGGATTCAAGGCAAATAATACATACTGCAATGCACTTTAAGAAAAAGAAAATCAATAATTCAGAAGAAACCACAGATAACTGGAACAATCATGACACTGACTTGAGCCAAGTAAAACGTTCACAACTGGAAGGTTCAACGAAAACCAAGTCACTAAAATAAAAATAAAATAAATACCAGTCTAGTTGTTTAGCTCATCAGGTATAAAAACAAAAAGCCCATTTAAATTTTGATTTTGACGTAACAGCATCTTGGTTTGTTTATGTGTTGGCTCTGATTTCACCTTGATGACATGCAGCCTCCAAAAACACTAAACAACCACAAGCGGCGACAAACTCAATATGTCACCTTGAGATTTTGTGATTTTCTTTGCCAGGTACTAATGGGGGAGAGGGGGAAAAAACGTTTAATGGTTGATCCAAACAAGAAAGAAAAAAAAAAGCTTGTACATTCAGCATAGTTGAAAAGATGCAGAGAGAGCCTGGAAAAGAAAAACACTACAAAAACTCAAGGCTTTTTAGTGGGACATAATGAGAGAGACAGGGAGTTTTACCTTCAACAACTCCATAGCTCACTGTGGTGGCAATAGGAAAAAGAGGAAGAAAGAAAGATGAAGAGAGGGGGAAACTCAGATAGATACTTTTAAGTTGAAAAAACACACGCAAATGTAAATACACAAAGACCATTATATCTGATATTTGGTTCAATTCAAATACTGCCACAAATGATTAAAAACGTCTGCTTGCTTCAGACCTGTTATTTTTCTCAGCTTCATCTTAAAAAATACAACATCCAGAAGGACATGAACATAGAAACAAACTCAGACACACAGTGGGAAAATATTTCAGAAGCCTGTAGAAAGTCTGGTTACAAAAAGAAGACAACCACAAAAACTAAGTTAAAGGGGTAAAAAAAAAAAAAAAAGACAGAAAAGCATAGTGAGATGGAGAAAGACAGAAAAAGACTGGGGGGAAAGGAGAACACAGTCCATTTTAAAATTGGCCACACAATTAAATACATAAGTACCTTGTACTAGCCAAAAACATCCACATTAAAAGTATCAGAGCACAGAGCTAAAGCCACAGTAACTAACAGGACTATTACCAAACATACCAGCACATTTATGGTTTTGATGGGCGTATGAATGAATATGACAGATGTCATGTGTCTTCGCGAGCCACACGTATACGGTATGCCTTGTAGCTTCCAGAGTCTTTATGGTTTACAGGAACTGAAGAAACGGGCCTGAATTTGACAGCTACTTCCTAACTAAATGTGGTTTATGCAACTTTTCTGGCTTGTTGTGAGAGTCTTGGAAATGACTCTCCGCACTCTGACTACAGGAGAACAAAACAATAACAATGCTGCCAAATAAGAAGATTTCTTATGTTCAAATTCTTTCAGCTGATCATTATCAGGAAAAGAAGAAGATTAAATGAATGACTTACTAGAGGGCATGGTGTATGTGTCCTCTTCATCGACTATCTCTGCATAGTCATCAGTCTCTGCAACGTTAGAAACACACAAACAGCGTAAAAAAATAGTAGAAAAAGATGGTTCTCACACACTCATGTAAAACACAGTGAGTCACACATACATGATGAGTCCATCGTCAAGACCAAAACTACACCAAACTTAGAAATGAAGCATGAGGCTAACACGGACTTTCAACAACACCCACGTAGCTCCTCGCTGTCTCTTTCTTCCTCCTGCTCTCTCTGTCTCTCTCTCTCTTTCGTGCACACAAACACTTGGCAGAGAGCGTCAGCATAGCATGTGTTGTGAATATCTGTCTGTGTGAGAGCAGCTGGATTGCAGGGAGTTACTGTGCTGTAGGAGGAGTGGAAGGAAAGTGTAAGAAAGGAGGTGTAAAGAAATGAAAGACAAAAAGCTAAGAACGGGAAGGAGAGAACGCGGTCGAAAAGTGTGTAACAGGTAGCGTACGGAGAGGAAGAGGGAGAGACACAGAATCCAGCTGTCATGTGAGCAGCTGGCAGACTTTAGGATCAAAACTGCAAAGAAGCAGACACGCAGAGTTGAGAAAAGGCAGAGGCAGCAGGAAAAGAGAGGGGAAAAGATGGACTGAGTCTATCCTAACCAGATGGTGTTGTTTAAAATAAAATCAGTGTGCAGACTCAGCTGTTGGAAACAACAGGTCTCCCTTTCACAGCTCTGCTCGGGATTTATCAGGCTCTGAGCGAGGGTGTTGCTTAACTTTAAGAGGGATCCTTTTCCAAAGCCTGTGGCTGATTTCCTCTTGAAAAGTCTCAAAAGCCTAACATTTTGAGTAACTGCTAGCAATCTCTTCAGCCGTTTAAATGAGGCAGGCTGGACAACACACTGAATGTGGTCATTGTTTGTGCCACTGAAAAACTGTTTAAGAGCCTGAAGGAATAGTTTTTGACTGATGGAGGCACTTAGCTAACTCTTCAAAGAGACTAAAGTTCCACAATGCCTATGTGTCAGCATAACTGAAGCTGCACATGAAAGCACAGGAAAGCTACCAATCTGTCTCCGAAGATGAATAAAATATGAGTGAACAAAAATAACAATTGACCACATTTTTATAACAGATGAACTTTTTTTCTAGTTTCCTGAAATCCTGTCAAGATCCAGCTTTTTACTTGCATATGTGAATTCTGATCCATACAAAAAGACAAATTTTAGGGAGATTTATTGGTTTTTACTGAGCAAACCACTGTTTGTACAGCTCTGCATTTCAGTGCCATGTGGTTTGGGTATGTGCTAACAAAGAAATGACCAATTTCTAAGTTTTCTATTTCTGTTTTCAGTAGAGAGAATGTGTGTGCGGGTGTGCTTGTGTGTGTGATTTTGCTTGCCCATTATAGCCAGGAATGCACCCGCTCTTGAATCCAGCAAACCTCTCCCTATTTCATTCAGTGAATGTGCACAAGTATGAATGCATGAGAGCACGAGGGTATGATTTTTCTTGCGTGTAACAGCGTGAAAGTGCGTGTGAAGGCTGTGTGTGAGGAAAGGAATCTACTGCTTCCAGTGCCATTTTTGTGATAATATCAGACGTTCATGTTTTGGAGTATTCCACATCAATTAAAAACAGACAGAACTAACAGACACATATGTGAAAACAAAAATGAAAAAGGTATCCAGTCTAGGGACTTGCATACTCATTAACACAACTGTAGATTTTAATCATGTTACTAATACACCTTAAAAATGTATGTGACAGAACATATAGCACCTTTGTTAAAGAATTGAGAATGCAAGCATGAACATCCACCCACACACACACACACACACATCATCATTTCTCAGGAGGATGCAGTGTTGGCGGAGCAAGACAAGAAAGAAAGAATAACAGAGTTTGATAAACAACAGTAGAACTTTACCATCCCCACTAAGATCTTCTGCAGGATCCAGGAGAGCATGCAGGAAACAGGACAGTAGAGGAGGAGGATGAGCAGGATGACAGAGGTGGCAGCAAAAGAGGAGAGAGAGAATTCAGAGGGGAGAGTGGAAAGGAGGAGGAGAAAGAAGAGAAAAAAAAAAGAGAGGTTAGAGCATGACAACCCTTGAAATAACACGGGAGATGTTTGCAAGATCTGCAAAGCTGAACACGAAGCAAGCAAGTTTAAGAGACACACTGAACAACTGCGCACACACACAGAAGTCCAGTTAAGGCAGAAAATATGTGGACGCTGGCGCAAAAAGTGATTTTAGCTGTTAACCAAAGCTCATTAAAGTCACATATATAATTCTGCGTGGACTTCAAGTGCAAACTTATTTTTTTAATGATTGAGGATATTCATTTATTTTAAATATAGAACCCTTTTTTCGGGGGTTTCAGGGTCTTCAACTTTTCTTTTTCTGACAAATTAATGTCACTATAAATAACTTTTTTTCTAACAATTCTTTCAGTCCAAATATTTCTTGCCCCAATTTCATTCCATGTGTAGCAAGCTGTAAGATTCAGATACTTTTAGACACCAAACTGGGTGCATCTGACTTTAATGGTGCAAGACAGCAGGGTTGCATCCTCAACATTAGCTTCTCACAGATCAAACCTCCCACTTGTGGAAACCTGAAGCATCTTAAAACCTGCGGGAGCAACACAAAGTTTCTTTTCACTAAACCCAGAATCTGTTCTTTTAGCGTAAATACTAAGACTCTCCACTACGTGACAGCCATGAGGATGTTTAGGCTGTATTTAAGAAAACACCACAAAAGCTATAGTTCAAAGTGGAAGTCTACCATGCCCGTGCACCATGTTTGGAGACTCCTGAAGAAAAATGTTTCAACAGAGAAACAGCTGCTGTCCAGATTCATGACCTGCTCTGAGCAGTCCCGCTGGCTACTGCTGACAGCTGCCAAAGCCACAGATGGAGACGCAGAGTCACACGCTGACCCATACAGGATGTCACCAAACCAGCACATACAACTAAACTCTGGTGGACGTACAACATTCAATTCAACATTTACCGAAAGGGTTCAAATTTTCAAGAACTCAAATCAGAGTCTGACTTCCGTTACTTGAACAGACAGTCACAAAACATACTTGGTGGGTCTGATTTATTTAATTGGAAAGAAAAGAAAAGAAATGACCTCCCTAACAAGAATAAAATTCTTAAAAAAAATAAAAAAAAGAGGATTAAAAATAACCAAAATGTGACCTAAGTAGGAGGGCACGCACTGAGCAGAGACCTCAAAGTACCACTTTACTCTGATAGAGCAGGGTATTTCTAACAACAACGCAAAATGTCTCTCTTCATAAATTTCAGATGAAATGAAACATGAAAACTTGCTCTGACATGTAGGAGGTAAAAACTGGTAGCTAATGGCATAAAAAACATGTGCATAAAAATACATGCATAAGCTCTGAGTCTGTTCAGTTGTGCTGGACTGTTTTTAGTGAGCATTTCATGGCTATAAAACCCGCTAATGTTATAAAATTGTGCTGGACGGAATAAGTTAAAGCAAACAGGCAGCACGGTCAAAGAAAGTTTAGTACAGAAGCGCACACTGAAATAATAATATATTATTATTGTGATGCAGCGGATTAAGCAGTTTAACCCACAAAACTGTTTCAATTTTACACCAAAAATTTAGTTGTTTTTCCAAAAATTCCCTGCCTAAGCTAACTACATTTTTGACTTTAATCTCTTTTAGAAAAAAAAAAATTCTTTAAATCAGTGAAGGAACCTTAAATAACACGTAAACTATGTGCATTTAATCACACATTCATTCACTTTCAATCAGTGATGTGGGTTTCTTGCTCTGAAGATTCTCTTTTCACCGTTGGTCTGTTCTTTAAGTCCAGCAACCATGATGATTAAATCAGGAATTTTTCTCCGCCACATTACAATTTTGTGGACATGCTCCTCTGCTAACTGTCCAATGAGAGCCGAGGATACCATTGGGTGGTGAATCTGAGCAGAAGACAAAGGGGAGGAGGAAACGTCGCGCCTTGGTTGGCTTTGGGGGTGTTGAAGTCACTATGTCTTCAGCCAATTGGGCGGGGAAGAGGTCCACAGTTTGAGAGGAAAAAAACAAGAGTGAATGGATGCAATTGAGTGCAGAGAGAGATGAGGGGAGGAGGTAAACATAACATTGCAGGAACAGAAAGGATGGGCCGACAGAAAGGGAGACAAGAGTCTCAACAGAGGATGAAAAAAATGTCGATAGAAATGGAAAGAGACATTTGGAGCCAAGAAAGTTATCAAAGTGTGGGTCATCTGGCCAGTAAAGAAACATAATTTTGTATCTTACCTGAAACAGAGATTGCTCGTACTCCACTCCTCACTGCTTCTAACTTTTTCTCATTATTAGATATTCTAGAGACAAAGAGGAAAATAGAAGATAGTAAATGTGGCAACAATGGAAGCTACATGAGCACAGTGAAAATGGTATCCTCTAGGTGGCAGCACTAGTCAAAACCTGTTGTTACCGCTGCATTTGGGCCCAAATAAGTAAACTTCCAGTTTTGAAAGAGACTGTGCAGAACTGCGATTAATTTGGAAGGCGCTGATTAAGTACGAGGTTATGGGGAAAACGGGGAAGAATTTCGATGTGTTGAACCTCACAAGAAATTCCAGGCCATGTTCCCGTTAGTGTAGCAAGGAAATGATCAAGGAAGATCAGAGGCACAGGTCCTATTCAGGGCAGCCCCCTGGTAAATAATCAAAAACACTCCAACATGCAAGAAAGAAAATGACATATGTGTCTCCTTCACATGAGAGTAATTTAAAACTGAGATCCTTGTGGGTATTTTTTTTTTTTATGCATACATGCTTTTCTAGACATCTGCTAACTCTGGAGCTTCAAGAACCCACAGTTTGTAAAATCCTTCACACTACATTCTCTTTGTGTTGTTTTTTAATTTCCTTTTTTTTTTCTTCAATATATTTTAACCTGCTTAAATCTATTGTGCTATCTTCTTTCTGGGCCCATTTACCATTATCTGCAGCTTGCTGTATCCCGCCTTTATGCAATGGAATTAAAATTCACTGAATCCCAAAAACTGTCAAGTCTTTACTTTCAGTCTTGCTTACAAATATAGTCCTTGAGACATGAGACGTGGATAAATATAAAACTATTTTTTTCCATCACAACAATCCAGTTAAACATACACATTAGAAGTTCACTAAAATGAAAAAAAGTAAGTGTAAGTAGCACCAGTAAACCAATCCTCACTGGTTCTACTATGTGTCCCCGTTTACTGTGGTCTCCTTTTCTGCGTACTATTACTACCATCATTACATTACAGACTACATCAGGCAGAGGGAAAAGAGGGAGAGAGCAATGTGAGTAAGAGGAGGAGGAGTCGAGCAGTGTTTAAAAACCCTAAGTGGAAAATATTTGGCTCTTAAACTTATCTCCTTATTTGACCAGACACACTGAGTGAGGCAGAAATTTTGACTTGAAAAGTAAGCAAAACTGTTGGAATCTGAATTTAAACAACTGGCATCCAGGCAGAAAAACTTCCAGTGAAACAAATTTGATCAATACTGTGCAATAAAAATGATAACCCCATATATGTATGTATGTATATATGTGTGTGTATATACATATCTATCTATCTATCTATCTATCTATCTATCTATCTATCTATCTATCTATCTATCTATCTATCTATC
>JBAMYA010062738.1:0-27486 GCA_037176975.1 Arrhamphus sclerolepis | reverse complement strand
ACACACACACACACACACACACACACACACACACACACACACACACACACACGCACACTAACACACTTCATATTTTTTTATACTAAATATATAATCAACATATTATACATTATTAGATCAATAGTCTTCATGATTATTGTGGTTCATATGAATCATCTGACACATACATGGTCAGTGTGTGTGTGTGTGTGTGTGTGTGTATGACCTGTGTGTGTCCCACGCACAGTAGCCTGACACGCGCACAGCCTAACAGATTTTTTTTCCCGCCGTTCAAGATCAAAGGGTCCTGAGCCTAGGTACAATAGTCTGTACAGTGACTCGTCATTTTTGGATGACCACTGCTGAAGAAGGTACGTTTGGTATTTAAAGATTTCTTTAGTCTAAGATATAAATGTTTGAAAGTGCTTATTCGTTTATTAATAAAGCTACTCTTTTTGAGGAGTATGCCGAGAAAATACACCAGGGCAAGACTTATGTGATGCGGGGGTACACTCTCGGAAGAGTCCCTGCAGACACATTTTAAAGGCATACATGGATCAAGTGGATTCCTGACCTTGGAGGGGGAAGTAATTCAAGTATGTTGATTTATCTTCATCACAGTAACACACTAATACACTCACATAAATTACTGTTATGAGTAATTTCAGTACATGTACTTACCTTATCCATATCCCAAGAGCTTGAGTAAAATCTTTTAGATGAGAGTTCAATATTTTCAAGATCCAAGGAAAAATCCAGCTGTCTTTTCTCAAGCTCTTATGATTACCTGATATGATGACCTGCATAACTGAGAATCTACACCAGCACCAGAAAGTAACTTACTTTGTTGTTATTTAGTTGTCTGCAGTGAGAAAGGTCCACAGCAGGAAGGAGGTGGTCCCATTGCGGGAAATCAAGCTGCAGGAGGTAAGACATGAGAATGTGAGGATGGAGGGACAACCTCTGCAGTTTAACAGGAAAAATAACACTTTCAGTCATCATAGAAAGAGTGAGCTCTCACACAGTGAGATTAACTGGTTCATCCAGCTGTTATTGGTGCCAAACAACTTCATACTGCCAAGAATTAGTACTGTTTGAGGTTCAGAAGTGGCTTTGTTGCAAAAATTGGGGTAGAAATCAATTTATTTTTATTTTATCTTTAATTCACCAGGAAAATCCCATTGGGATTAAAAATCTCTTTTGCAAGAGAATCCTGGCCATGTCTACTAGTGGCACACAGAAGTTAGAGACCATTTACAGGAAACAATAAAAAGTTGACAGTCATAAATGAATTATTGAAAAGATTCCTTAGTTAAAACATTTGCTGACAGATGATTCCTCCTCAAAATCAGCATGAACAGCCTTAAAAACTTACTGACAACAGCGCCTTCAAATTCATGCATTCTGCAACTTATAATGTGAACTGCTCACCACACTGACAGCATTTAATGTAATAAAGTAGGAATGTTTGGAGATGAACAAATTATCAATTAATACAAAGTTTTATTTCCCAAGAGGGAGTTTTTTCTTGCCACTGATGGTGTTGCCATGTGCTCGGGGGTCATGATCTGGGTTTCTAAAGCGCCTGGAGATGACTTGTCGTAAATAGGTGCAAAATGAATAAATGGAATTAAATGAATTGAATACAAGGAACCATTCAGTTTTAAGACACTCTGTGCTCACTGTTTTTTTTTGGAACTTTGTTTTTATTTAGTTTTTCATGGCTCATACAAAATTATACATGTTATAAAATTCTGCCATCATCCAATCAATAATTTCATATAATTTCATCTAATAATGTCCAGGTATATATGTTATGAGACACAATCCAAATAGATAACAAAATTAAATTTAAAGTAAAATAAAACACAGTGAAATAGCAATATTATGGATAAAAATGAAATTCACATTAAAATCAAACTAAAGGACATCGTCAGAATGCACAATCATGTGTAATAGTGTTTCAATAGTTTATTGAAATAATAAAGCTGACATGGGACTCCATCTTTTTGTAAACAAGTCTGTCTGAAGTCTGAGTAACTAAGTAATTTGCTCCATCTGATGGATTTCTCTCACCTTCTCAATCCAGCAGGAATAAATGGGGGGGGGGGGGGGGGGGGTTTGCAAATGCACACAAGGACAAAGTCTATTTTTTTTGAGACATGTCCTGTGGTCTGATGTTTAATGACCGTTGTCACATTTGGAGGGAAAAAAAGGGGAAACTGGCAAGCCTGAGAATACCGTCCCAACTGTGAAGTACAGAGGTGGCAGCATCATGTGGTGGGGCCGTTTTGCTGCAGGGGGGACTGGTGCACTTCACAAAATAGATGGCATCACGTAGAACATAACATCATATAGAAATATTGAAGTAACATCTCATCATCAGCCAGGAAGTTAAAGCGTGGGCATAAATGGATCTTCCAAATGGACGATAACCGTAAGCATACTACCAAATAGTTGTCTTGGAGTGCCCATCACAAAGTCCTGATCTCAATCCAGTAGAAAATTTGTGACCAGATCTGAAAAGGCATGTGCAAGCAAGGCGGCCTACAACCATGACTCACATCAGTTCTGTCAGGAGGAATGGACCAGAATTCCTTCAAAATATTGTGAGAAGCTTGTGGAAGGAAACCTAAAACATTTGACCCAAGTTACATAGTTTAAGGTAGCAATACTATCAAATACTAAGGAATTGTATGTTAATTTTTGACTAAGAAACAAGTAAAAAAATATTTATTAAAAAGATTCTCTCTCATTATGCTGGCATTTAGAAAAATAAATAATTTTGGCAACCCTAACTGCGCTAAAACAAGAAAATTTTAGTTTGATTTAATGTCAAACAGTGAAAAAAAAAAAAAAATGAGGTAGCCACGGCTACCATTCTTGAAATGAGGCAAATAAAACTTTTGAGTTTCTGTACATATTTTTTGCAGATGTGCTGCTTCCTGTACATTCTCATCTGAACAGTTTTACAGTATTTTAAGCAGAGAGAACACATTTAACATGAAAAATCCATTGTTTTTTTTATATCAGTGTAACAATATAGCATGTAGGAAAATATAATCTGATACATTAACACTAGTGTAAGTTACAAAGCTTTATGATAATCATCATTTAATGATATTCACACATGCAATTTGAACAGTAATCTATGACATGACATATTAATTGTAAATAGAGATGTGGAAAACTGCTGATAGTGAGAGACATGGCACGAAGCGATTAAGATGGCAGGGCTCCACAACAGACTGAAATTTAGTGCTATTGCAATATCAATATTTATTATATTTATATTTCAAAAATGCAGAAAATTTTCAGTAATATTTTCCATGTTCCATGCCTTCACATGCTCAGTATCAATATTATACTTGGACAAACAGATCAAATTGTTTTATTTATTTATTTTTATTTTATTTTTTTAATCTCCTGAATTTAACTCAATGCCACAGTACTGCAGGAGTACTGTATATGTGTTTTATCACTATTAGATTTGACAAATAGCCAGCTTTTTGCAGCATGTGCACTATCAATAAATACTCTTTAATTTTAAAGATACCTGTGCAGAATAAAATCCTATAAAATAAATCTGGAAAAAGCATGATGTTCAGCATAGTCGTTTAACAAAAAAGCAATAAGTTCTGTAATAGCATCTGGGAATACTAAGTGCAGCAATAATAAAGCTTATAATACAGAGTTAATGCTGAGTTGTGAACAAAACAAAGCCAAAGGAATGTAGCATTGCAAATACACAGCAAGGCCAGATATTATAGTTAAAGAAAGGTTTTAATTAATAATCTCCTCTAAAATGCAAATTACTTATCAATTAAGTTTAATAATTGCTGAGAAATAATTATCATATGCCAAATGATTAATTAATAAGTTGAATGTTAATTAGGCAACTGTAAGTGCAGCTCTTGTTGGGTTGAACAATTATCAAAGATGAATTTAAAATAAATGATAATGGATATTAAATAACCCTATTATATCATAATATTGAATAACAAAACTTACGTCCTAGTAAAATTAACATCTGATGACATTAACATGAGTAATTTTATATATTTTGGTGTTGGATAAAACAAACCACCGGTGTCTGATGGCATCTGGTACATAGGGGAGGAGGGGGCGCATCCCCCCCCTCCCCCTTTTTTTCTTCCATACCAATCGATTAATCGATGAATAGTTACAAGAATCTCCTGTTCACGTGCAATGGCAACCCTCTGCCGAAAAAAACAAAAACAAAAATAATGTAATCGGCAGTTTCCGTGGGGGAAAACAGGTAGTGGTGTTTACAAAGACAAAATGACGGTATGCAGAGGACTTAAGTGGAGATATGAAAGACTAACAGTGTCCTATCATGAACACTTTGTACCGTAACAAGAAGTAAAATATAGCCTACCACTGGACACAACTAGGCAAAACTAAAACCAGATTTTTAGTTAAAGAAAAAGACACGTTTTAAAACGTCGTAGGTTAGGCTGCGTTATTATTGGATCCCAACTGTTAAACCCCCCCCCCCCTCCAAAAAAAAAAAAAAAAAAAAAAAAAAATTCAATAAATAAATAAATAAACACTACATAGCCTATATGGTACAACAGCCCCAGCCAGCAGGCAAACATCATTCAGGGCAAATTAAGTATCCTCGCATCTGGCTTGGCTGTCACAATGTTACACGGTGCAATTGCTTTGCGTTCACAACAAAGACAACCGACTCACCATAATAAGAAGAGGGGGTGTCCGTTTTTCTAGCCATGGCACTTAGTAGAGCAAATGCACCACAGTCGTCTGGGTTTTGGAGACCGCATATGAGAGTCGAGGTGAACCTCAGCTGTTCTGTCGCCTCTCAGCAGTGCCGTCGTGAAATGAGCACACAGATACCTGAAGAGCTCTTTCTGGATCTGATGCTGATGTTTCAGCCACGCAGCTGAGCGTCGCTCGTGTTTACAGCGTGACGTCATTAATTATTCCAAAAGGGCCTTAAAGGGGCCGCTTCGCTGTTTGCTGCTGATTGTGTTGTTTTTTTTCTTTGTCAGGAGATTTGCACACCCTGATGTCAACGGCACACAGCTGAAACCGCTCATGCACGGGAACAGAGGGGTTTTATACTGTCTGGAATAAGAAGGAGGATATAGTAGATTTAATCTCTTTTTTTGCGTTGATTATTGAAGCCAGTATTTTACTGGATAATAAGTTTCCCAAACTGAGCTATGTGGTGGAGAAACACTGACCTCAGCTGGATTTTCTGGAGAAGTTGCTAATTCTCTTTGTCTCTTTGTTCTCACCTCTCTCCCAAATTCTATCAGAGCCATTATTGGGTGTTTTATGTCTTTATATGCTGCCTTGTGGTAAGGATTCACCATCTTTTTGCTACATAAAAAAGGCGATAGTGAAGTCACCCAAGGAAATAATATAAAACTAAAAGGCTATCTTTAAAAAATATTTGAGACATTTATGAGCCGGAACTGACTGAAGTTTGGCGCGAGCTGCCCGGTGCCTCAAGTTTACACACACACGCACAAAAAAGAAAAGAAAAAAAAAAGGCAGACAGCCACGCAGACATGTTCACTTTTTATTGTAAATTAAACCTTATCTTTTGAATTTAGTCATCGATGATGTTTTAACACATGGTCAATGAGCCGTAGTGCTTCTACCACGTGGTCCTGGCAAAGCTGATTATACAAAATGGGTGGTAGACAACATAAAGCTGCTATCTCCTTATACATATATATGTATATATATACACACATATATACACATATGCCATCATGGTGGCCTTAAATGTAAACCTTTGATAAATCAGCCATCGCAATATGTGAACGCGAATATCTTCATCCTTAACCTGAGCCAAGAAAAGGATTCAGTGCTGTGAAAGACATCTTGCCTTCTTCCACTCCCATAAATCTCATCCATCTTCCCTTAATGACTTCACATCACTTCCCTGGACCACCCCACATCTCACAAAGGTGATGACAGGGTGTTATTGGTCTACTTAACTAAACAAAAAAAACAAAAAAACACCTTACAGTATCCTCTCCAATTTTCTTGTCACCATAAAGGTGGAGTTGAAAATGTCATCATTTACCAGCAAATGTAACGGTTCGACAATAGTGCTCTTCGGTTACTCCAGTCCTTTTAACATGATTCAGTCTGCACTATTATGTGAGAAACTCCTGAAAACATCAGTAGCGGAGAATAAGAAAAGAATTGATGGAACACTTTATGGGATAGTGTTTGAACTGTTACCTCATCTTGAATATGATCAGGAGAAAATGAGTTCTCCAAAGAACAATCCAAAAGGGGATTTGGGATTTCAGAAGGACCAGGAATAAGCCAAACTCTATTCCCATTCTTGGAGAAGAGGTGGAGGTGGTGGAGGACTACAAATGCGTGGATGTTCGCCTGGACAACAGACTGGACTGGACATAAAAACAGTGATGCTGTCTAAAAGAAGAGACAAAACTCTGCTTTTCACTGGAGCTTATAACATGTTTGCAGCAAGATGTAACACGCAGTAAACATTATTCATGTTTTTTTTTTTACTAAAGTTTGCTTTTGGAGCAGTAATACCAGAACTTATGATTCAATCAGTCTGAATAAAGTAGTTTAAAAAAAAGCCTCTGTGCTTGAGATTGCTCTGAAGCCTCTGGAGCTATGAAAAGATGAGGACATCCTCTAAAAGACACGGTAATTAAACAATGAACAGTCTTCTGTGAGAGGCTTCTTCAGGTTCTTTGCAAGACAGACCCCTATAGGAGCTTATTGCTGCTCACAGCTGTAACCTTTTATGCTGACTCCATAATGACTTTATAATACTGACTGAATGTCTTTGTTTACTGCAATACTATAATTTTCTTTCACAGATTAATAAGGCATGATTAAATTGAACTAAATTAGATAGAATTAGGACAGGTAATTTGTATTTAACACCAATAAATAACCTGTGACTTCTTCTTTGCAATTCTGTGGGTGAAAGCAATGAGAGCTAAATACCAAATGCTGGTCATTAAGAAGGAACTGACTTGACTGGGACAAACTGCAGATTGATATGCCAGGATCACTGCCAGCAGCAATACACAGACAAGCGGAATTAGATTATTTCTAAGTACAATATTGTAATTGTAGCCTAATCTGTCTTTTTAAAGGACTAGATCATACTGAGACCCACTGGTGTCTTCTACAAAAGGCAGTAAAGCAACACTACAGTAAAAAGAAAAACGTTCTGCCCAGAAACACAGTGTTGTCGACACCAGTAAAATATTAAGTGATGTTATTTTAGCCCTGTTTTTCAGGGATTTTGTTCTATCTTTGAAGTTCTGTTTATCAATGTCTGCCAGATGGACCCCTGATTCTTACATGTCTTTTGGAAAAATGCTGTCTCCTAGTGTGAGCTTTTTGAACCTCTTAGAGTTAAATGGTTTTGGGATAAAAGGCTTTCTCTGTTTAAATTTACAAGAACTGGATAGAAGAGAAAATGGGCGGATCATACTGAGGGATGTATACATTCCAGCTTGTTTCCATTTTTAATGAACAGGGAAGAACGTAGGATAATTATCATGTCAGGCCAAGCAAGATCACAAGTCTGGCAAATATTAAAACGCAGTAACAGTACATTTCAAACAGTTAGCGAATTGTGCCATATTTTTCCAGTTGCCATTTATCTCTATCTATTTTCACTCTTATTCAGAGAAAAAGATGGATGCCAGCAGCTTATTACATAATCATGAGGGTACACAATAGATGCATTCACATCCTTGTTCTGTTTTTTCCTTTCATGAAACAAAATGTCATTTCTTTCCCTGCATCAGTGGTCTTTTAGACGTCTGGGCATGAGAGTTTTATTTCTATAAATTGAGACACACAGAGATGCTTTCAACACAATTACACTTCCCTTTTTTTCATTTAGTGGTTACAATTGCCACAGTCAAAATCAGTCCATAAAATGGATGTCTTGCGCTCCAACACAAAAGAGCTGAATTGATCATGCTGTAGCATTTAAGAGTAACGGAGATGCAGAGTGCACCAGGGGGCTGGATTAACACAACACATATCAGAAACAACTATTGTAAAATATGTCAAAGAAAATTGCTTCTGTGGTTGTTAAGGATTCCAGCTGAAGAGCCACTGCTCTGTTTGTAACAGAGGGACAATTTCCTAAGAGAATAGACATGTTTTATCTCGTGTGTGTCAGAATTCAGGGCTTGAAAGCTTGTATATCCTCCTGCTGCTATTGCTTCCAAACCTCATAATATATATAGCTTTTTTAGGACTAGAATGCAAAAACATGTCCCTTGCAAAATCATAAATGTACAGTTATCTTCTGAGAGTGTGCTGGGAGATAAAGTTCAAAAGAGAAGTACTAAAATGAATGACTTGCATTTTCATACTGTCTATCAGGGTTTGGTTAGAACTTCTGACGGAAGTGAATGGGTCACCATCAGCTTGTCATCAAGGTCTGCACCAGTCTCCTCACCCATTCATTCGTATGTTTGAGCAGGGAAACATCTAAACCATGCAGGGCAGATACCCTCCTGGACCTGGACCCAATTCTTTGTGCTTAAAAAAATGCACTCAGTCTTTCCATGAGGCCATTTCTTATAGCACTTAAGCAGAGACAGTTCTGCTAGCTGGGAACATACAGTTCTTTTGAATTCCAGCTTTAGTTGAAAGACACTAAGTGGCACATACTTTTCAAGTCACAATGACTAAAAGCAAGCTGCTTTGGGACAGCAAACAGGTGCAAACATTAGATCACACCTGCACTGTGTTTGACTCAGCGTAGGCAGACAGCAGTCTGAAGCCTAGCTCAATAGGAGGTTGAAGTGAATCAAACAAGATTTTGTTCCACAGATATTTCCCTTGTAGTCCTCAAAGTCTGCTTTTTTTTTAGATGCATTTTAGGCTCCAGGGACCCCTTTCATCACTGCAACACACTGCAAGCCACCTAAGCCTAAGAATTCACAAAGACAATGAGTTTTATGAGACTCTGCCCCTCTCTGATAGAGATAATTCAATGATGACAATGACACTAATGATGTGTTCATCACAGAAATGAGACGAGTTCAGTAAGTCATATCATTTTCATCACATACTCTAATTTTAGTACGTATGTAGTATTACTGAGTGCTATGGAGACAACTGTGTCCTAATTTTAGTAACTTCAGCAGGACTGAAATGAAAATAGCATCGGATAATAGGAAACAAACAAATAACCTTTCAACTCATATCTTTTATTCCTGAGCTTTTCACCAAAGATTATCAGAGCAACTCATTGCTCTCATGACATATGAATTCAAAATTAATGTTTCCATGCAGGTTTGGATTAATTTGGGATTATCCACTTCAGTTGAAATAGTTCTGTATAAATTGTTTATGTGGCTGGAAATCTATTTCAAAGCCCTTCCATATCAAGAGCATCTGTTATTCAGGTGAGATTTGTTTCTCCGCTTCTGAAAATGCAGCACAAATATAATATTCATCATTCATTCTGCTTAAATACTACACAGCTACACATACTACTACACTGATATTGCAAGTTTATATCCACTGATCCATTTTATTTATAGCCACACTAATGACTCTGTTGCGAAGGTATTCCAGTAGAGGATGACTGGACACAATTACACAACACAATTCCTCCGCATTTATTGGTTTTTCCTCAGAAACAGCACCCCACACGTTTTCTATTGGATCAAGATCCAGGGACGGGGCTGGGTCACTCCTAACAATAAACTTGTTGTTGGTCTGGAACCAAGATGCTGCTGCTTACTGATGTGTTTGGACTTGTTGTCTTGTTCAAACATCCATTTCAAGAGAATTTTCTCTTCAGCATAGAAGGCAACACGACCTCTTCTAATATTCTGATGTATTCAAACTGATCCATCATCCCCGGTGTGCAATAACTGGAACCAGCACCACGGTATGAGAAAGATCCTCATAGCAGGATGCATACATCACCATGCTTCACTATCTTTAGTGAACTGTAGCTGGATTTGGTTGCTATTTTAAAGTATTTGAGATCATTTTAGCTGAGCAGCCAAGCAGCTTCTGCATTTGTTTACACGTTTGCCCCTCTTCAACTCCTTAATCAACACTGTTCTTCTAAACAATGTCTGGAACAACCTGTTTTACTCAGATTTACAGAGAGAGAAGAGAGAGAATTTAGAGAGAAATGCACTATAACCAGCATGCACATTTTCTGCTTTCATCCTAAAAAAGGTCACCTGTTTGACATTTGTTTTGTTTTTTTAAAAGAATAATTAATGTCATTACCTGAACTCCGTACAGAGCTACATTTTTTTAAACAGCCATCCTCTTTTCTTTTCCCTGTAAAGTAACAACATATTTGATACATTTTTCATATTTTGAGCACACATAAAAAAGGGAAGAAAAGTGATGCAATTCAGAGAAAGCCTATGAAAACACAAAACCTCATTACATGTAGTCTTGTCCTTTTGTAGTGCAGTGTAAATGAAGTAACAACAAAAGACAACAGAACATCATTCAAGAAAAAAAATCTCTTCATCATTACATCAAAGTAGTCAAACAACATCAAAATAGCTTCTTCATTTCTATATAGGAAAAGTGAAACATACAAAAAAGTTAAGAAATGCAGTGATAGCATTACTCAGTTCACAAAATATATCAACATTAGAGGTGAATGCTAAAATGTAAATTTCTATCTGTTCAGATGTGGGCTGTGATGAAGAGTTTAAACCAAACTAGTATGGCATTTTGATGCTACCAGTTAACTAGTGTGACATCAAAATCCCCCACTAGTGTACTAGTATGGCATTTTGATTGCACTAGTAGTACTGGTGGAAAACATAGCATCAACTAGTTGAATTTAAAGTACATGAGGGGGTGGGCAAAGGGGCATTAACAAAAGCTGCTACTTTTGAAAATGTTTGAAGTTATATGCGGAACATCCAGTATTGCCAACTTGGTGACTTTCTTTTCTGTTGTTTTTATTTATTTGTCGGGTGTTTTGGAGACTGAGGTGAAGCCATGTATCGTTCTACTGTCCTCAGTGGGTTCTACCATGGGCCCGTCACCGTTCTGGAGCATCCTCAGACAGTCAATCTCCCAGCAACTTCTGTTGCAGTCGGAGAGGAGACACACACAACTCCGACACGAGAGGAGACCCGCTGAAAGCCTAGACGCGGAGTGCTGGGTCTCCTCTCGCTGAAAGTCTGGACGCAGAGTGGTGTGGGTCTCCTCTCTGATTGCAGCAGATGCTGCTGGGAGACGCCCATGCTGCAGGCTGACGATGGGCTCATATAGCGCAGTGCATAACCCAGGGTCAAGATTGGCTGGCATTTAACATTCTGACTCAAAGAACCAATAGGAAGCTCCTGTGCATACTTTTACCCGCCTCCTTATTAGCATTTCATTTAACTAGTCAACTAGTGATCCCTTTGCTTTTAACTAGTTTACAAGATTTTGACATTCACTAGTTCACAAGTTAAGCAGATTGTTTTGAACTAGTGTAACAAGTGGAGATATTGGACCTCACTAGATTACTAGAGAAGATTCTTAGCCATACTAGCTGACTAGTAATGAATAGATCTACTTGAGTGTGAGTCTTATGGTCTCTAATTGTTCACAAGTAAACATTTTTGCTAGTAGTAAAACTAGTAAACAAGTGCAGACAATTGACTGCCACTAGTTAACCAGGAAGCAGAAACCTGTGTTAACTAGCTAACATGTCAAATATTTTGAAGCTCACTAGTTGACTTGTATAACGTACTAGTTAACTAGTTTGGCCCAGAAGCCTACTAGTGTGTAAAAAAAAAAAAAGATGACCAGCTTAGACTTTGATGCTACTAGTGGGAGTCATGGCTTCACTAGTACAGCCTCTGCTCAAACTAACTGGATAAAAGTCTTACTGGTTGTTTGAAAAGTGTGGCAAGTACAACCTTTTGTTACACTAATGCAAAAAAAAAAAATGTTGAACTAGTGCAACAAAGTGTTCAGCCATTATTTCAAGGATATGGAATAAATACTCAAACAGCTTTCCATATGTCTCTGCATTGGCAGAATTTAATTTATGCAAACGTAATGCTTTGGAGCTGCTGAAGTAGCAATGTCAAAGCCTTGTCTGTCCATCTGACTAAGCGAGAAGATCCATGAACTGGAAGAAAGGATTTCTTCATTTTATAAAATCCAGGATCCTGACAAACAAGTGGATACTGTCATCCTTGGCCGAAAAAATCAAATGCAGCAACATGGAAACAAGAAATATTTGAACACAGCAACCAAGCAGTTTGCACAGATCATTTCTATTCCAGTTCTATTTTTAAATAATAATAGCCTAAAAATAAAAAATATATATATTTGTCTTGCTTTCTGTTTTCTTTTTTTCATTTTCTGAGTCATTTCTCACACATGTTGCCAAAACATTGTTTGGAGATTAGAGGAGTATTCTCAAAAACGGGTTTTATCATTTGCCTATTTAAAGCAACACTTGCGAACTTCAGTCTGTTTTGCTCTCTGGAGCCCCCTACAGTTCTGTGGTGGTCCTGCAGTGTCTCAAATGCAAGTGGTGAATTGAGCCGTCAGCTGACCAGCTGACATAGCATGATACATGTTGATTTGTTAACACACTGCAGCCTGATATTAGTGAGAAGTAGTTAATATGCCGGCTGACAAGGCAAAGGAATATTTTTAGATTAATTCAAAGATGAACACTAAACTAACAGGTGATACTAATTTAATTTGTTCAGGGGAGATCATGACTCAGTTTTTAAGAACTGTAGAAAGGGATTGATCATTATCACTTAATGAAAATAAAACTAAATATATGGTGGTATCAGGGTTAACTGTCACATAAATGTGAATATAAACAGAGCTGAAATCGAAAAAGTAAATGAAACAAAGTTTTTGGGAGTGATGATGTTGGAAACCACATGGAATATACATCAAACAGAAACTATCCAAATCAGCTGAGAGTGAGAGAAACTTCATTGATGAGCAGATGTGGTTCAAAGTGCAAATATTTGTTTTTCTTCATTATTATTAAAACTATTTTGTCTTCATGAGACTCTAGTCGAGACTCCAAGACAGCAAGTCATATGGTCTGAACAACATAGTAATTTGAGAACATTAAAAGTCCTGTAGTCTGAAGTTTGAGGCAGCTCTTATCTTTCTTAGTAGTACACATTTGATGAGTGGGAAGGTCCAGCAGCTATATATTCTTTTATGTTGTTCTGGTCTCACATCTATGCTAAGTTAACAGCCTCCAGGCTGCCGTTTCATTTTTACAGCTCAGTTGTGGTATCAATCATCTGTCTCTCAGCAATAACGTTCTCCATTATGTGAAGTTTTGCTCTGAGAATAAGTTTTAATTGTGCCTTTAAGTATTTATATAGCTAAGAACATTCATGGTTCACAATTTCTCCCAGTACAGTGACAGCCTCATCACTGCTCTCATACAAAGGAAAACGAAAGGTCAGGCTCATTTCACTCATCTAATCAAACACCCATTAGTGTGCAATATTTAAATCAGCCACCCAGCTCTGCATGAACACTGAACCATACAGGATACAAACTCTGTGTCGAGACTTTTTAATTCTGCCACATATACAGTATACAAACACTTTTGCAGGGCTCAGATGCAGTGATCTTTCTACAGAAGTAATTACACCCTTACATTCATCTATCTCTGTAATTATACCCTTAGCATCCACTCTGCACTGTACCAGTGAGTAGAGAGCCATTGAATTAGTGGATCAAATGTTTGCACTTCCCCTGTGGTGCAGTAATTATTAATTTTATTTTTTAAGGGACCACAAGGGAAAATATCACTGATTAATACTGTCTGTAATAAGGACTTTTTGCCAAAGTTTGCCCTATTAGATACATTAAAAAGTGTTTTATATACCCATTTGTTCTTTACTGTGTCCAAACTGATACAGACCCGTGATATCCTTAAAAGTGCCACGTTCAACTACGGTGATTTGAAATTCTTACACAGTGCAGAATGTATGAGTGTACATTTATTTCAAAGTCTAAAAAGGTGTCCTTCACCAAAACGTCCTCCAAGAAACCTTCAAGCGTGGATTTTAGATCCTTTGTACGTTTTTGTCATATAACGCCTGATGGGCTCTCCCCTATTTGTTTTTTCTACCTGGTGTGTGTGCGTGTGTTAAGGTAGGACTCTGATTGACTGGTATGACTGGCATCTAGGTTGTTTCCTCCAAACCTGTCCAGTACCTCACCAGACAGGCTTGTACGACACGACTGGTCTGCTCTGCCCTCATTGGGGTTTGTACTTTTCCTAGTGCACCATGAAATAATGATCGGGCTTTTTCTTAGAGAGCAGGTTATGCTGATGTTCCATTTCATTTGTCAACAGGTGTGATCCCATCCAGAAATCACTTACCCTACCTTTAAAATTAAATTATTGTGTTAGCATGCCTAAGTACCTAAATAAATCCTAATATTTCTTCCAGCAAATACATAATTGTCTTAAAAAGACTTAAAGAGAGGGATACGGTTTGTGTCTCCATAGAGAATAAAGGTTTGGTGTCACTTTCAATTTCAGCTCTGTGTCTTTTGGAAACTAATACTTTGTGCATGGGAGCTGGTGTGCATCCACTCTCATTTTCGTGCCTTTTAACCTCGATTAACCGTGAACAAAAAGAACCTGGATTTCTGATCACAAATAAGTAAACATGGAAAAGCAATGATTGTGATCAAAAGCACCAATATGTTCATATATATCTCTTCTTTTCTGATGGTTTTTTTTTATATCCAGTTAATTATGCACTTTGACTTATCTTTGTTTGAAATGTGCTTAATAAATAAACTTTGGTTGCCTAGCTATGGTCAGCCTGTATTTGAAAATGTGCTGTTTGGAGATTTGTAAATCAAAGCACAAGTATTATTTTTCCTCTTGTGCATAATAAAAGATAAAAATTAAGAGTGAAAATTAAAAAAAAATCTTTTTACAAATGCCAGCTATCATTCTTTGATTAAAATAAACATTTTATATTACAGTATTTAGAATTTAGAATAAAAAACTACTGGAAAACTCACTCCGGACAAACATGGTCCAACAGTTTGGGACGTTGCTGAGGCGTTCTAACTTTTACCTGAACTCATGACGTTTATGCATGACACCATTTAATTGGCCAGAATAAGCTAAGCTTTGTTATTTGTTTCTGTGTACATATCATATCCAACAAGTCTTTTTCCTCAGCATTGTTGGCAGATAACAAAAGCAGATTCAGTGGTCACTCCTCTGTGACTCCTCTGCGCTGAGAAACGTGGCCTATGATCTTTGTTGCATCTCGCTTCCAAGTCAAAGCAAAGAAGAATAATGGTTGTGAAGATGCAAAAAGAAAAACAGGAAGAGGGGAATGTGGGAGATAAACAGGTACTGAAAGCCTGAAAGGACAAAAAAAAAAATAAAGGGAGAACAGGAAGGATGGCGAATGCCAGTAAGAGAGATGATTGGCATAAAATGCTGCTGCCGTGCCGCCTGGGCCCAATTAGAACGCCATTATGAAATCGCTATAATGATGCATCATTTAGCGTGCTGTATTTCTGCTCTCACTGGTGAAGTCTCACCAGTGCAGTGTGCCTTTATTCCCACTTCCCCTTGCCGTGTCGGCCCTAGACAAAGGACAAAAAAACGTGGGCTGTGTGTGGGTGCTACTTATTATTGTGAAGGCCGGCCTAGAGCTAAGATTGGGAGCCTGCCCTTGAGCCTAGAAAAAAAATGCTGATACCAGACTGATAATTGTACCTCTGCTTTTTGTAAACGGATCTTTCTAATGTAGGTCTAAAAACATAATCATGCTAGTTAAATGTTAAATGTGGGTTTGCATTAAACATTGCTTGGCAAAAGCGAAGCGAAAGGCTTTTGTTTGGAATATCAAACAAAGCATTCGTAAGGCACAAAATATGCCTTTAGTCTGCATCATGAAGCACAAACCTGTTCTCTTTCACAGCAGATAAAAACAATCAAGTTTTTATTGCAAGATTCAATTATCTCTTCACAGGCAACAAGCTGAATTTGTTGATGCTCATCAGGCTGGAAAAGGTTACAGAACTTCATCAATCCAATCAGACAGATTGTTACAAAAATAGACCACTTGGTCAATCACAAAGATCCCTCCAAGAACAACTATTGTCGTCTGAAGAGCACTGAACGGCAGTGGTGTTCAAACAATCATTGCTGCCCATCTGCAGTTTTATGAGGATTATTTTGCACAAACTAGAACTAGGCTCATCAGAAAACTATATTTCCTGAGCAGATAAGCTTAAAGAGAAACCGAATGGCTTTAAAGCAAAAGAAATTGTAAAAAGGGACTCAAAGAAAGTAGCTTTTTTTTCTTCTTTTTTTTTGATTTTTAAGTGAAGGTCACACACACACACACCAGGAAATCCGTGAGCTGTCCAAACACAACTGCCCCCTGGTTTATTTGGTAAGTGTCAGTGATCCATTCTGTGCTCATGCAAGGAACGATCCCTGATCTCTGGCTCAGTTGGAAGAGATGTGCTTGGCCATGGTGTACTCGCACACGCACGTGCACACATCATGCAACATGCAGATGCAACTGTTCCTGGTGGAAATCATTTAAAAGCATAGTGGTGGAAGAAATTTAAAAAATGTGACATTGCTCAGTGTCTGTGGTGTTGCACCCTGAGGTCTTAGTTTAAAAGGGAAATGCGTTATTGTAGTCAGTATTACATAAGGAAGTTACATCAAATACTGATGATCTAATGACCAGTTTTAATATTTTTGTCAAGATTACTTTAATTGGTCAGCTTTACTTTCTTATACCCTTGCAGAAATTTAGTACATCCTCAAACTTTGAAGCACCACTACATAAAGTTCTGTGTATGCAAACACGCCATCATTAAATAAATAGTGTGAGTGAAAACATACTGTACCTGCCTGCACCAAGGAAAGATTGCCCATATTTTACTGTGATGAAAAGGAAAAAGCCAATTTGAAATTCAAGAGAAGACGGAAAGGGGAAAGGAATCAGCAGCAGAACAAAATGTTTGAAACTCAGGACAGCTGGTTCTCATTAACATTTAAAACCTTCAGCGCTGCATGATACTCATGTTGTACATTTAATAGACTTGAATAATCCTCTTTAATTTCTTCTGCATGTGAAGCTAAGCTTTGTGCCTTGTTGAAGTGCAATAATGTGATGCTGAGGAAGATTGTTACTTCAGGATCTAAAGTGTGCGGCACTCCGGCTGTATTCAGCCCCCAGGTAGTAGGATGTACTGGCATAAACCTCAGCCTTGCTATCAACACCACCGTCTCATTACTCCCAAGAAAGTATCACAGATGTCCTGCAAACTCCCACGAACTTAGTGACTAAATATGCAGATCGGTCTGTATCGAAGAACTACTCTAATTCTTTGTACCGAAGAGGAAAAGCATTTGTAAGGACCAGAGATAACTTTAATGAATTAATTCCGCTATATCCTCCACAGAGTCACAGATGGTTTGGAGTTTGTTCAAGCCATCTCCAGACAAGATCCTGGAGAGTCCATCGTAGGAACAAGGGATACGAGGACATTTCAAATATTTGAACCCTGATTCACTAACTTGCTAAGAAGGCACAGGATGGGCAGTTGAATTGTGTTACAATTTATATTTGATAGATTTTTCTAGTAATGACTACAAGCAGCCTGACTTCTCATCACAAACTGCGTTACTGTTGAACCAAACTAAGCCACTGATGAAATAAAATTACTGTACTGAGTACTTTGGGGGTTGGTAATTAAATAATTCAAGCCTACACAACTGCTGGAAGAGAACATCAGCTAAAAGCCCCCGTGGCACTTGCTTAATTGTACTAATAACTAGAAATGAGTATAATTCCATGTATCTACAAAAAAGATGTAAACTGTCTGTGCAAGAGCAAAATTATGAGTAATTACAGACTTATACAGGCTCGACAGTTAATTAGATTATAAAAATACTGGAAGCAAAGCGTTAAAGTGATACTGGTTCCACAGAGCTTAACTCACATGCATCTTCTAAAAGAGTTTTTTTTTTTCTTATCTTTTTATATTTATAAAGTTTCCATGCTGAAGTAAAACATGCATCTGTGAAGAGCCAGACGTAGCCTGGTTTTACATTGAAGTGCTCACTCAAGAGGTGTCACAGTCTCCTCAGCCTCTAATTGTCCTGGGCAGACTGGCAAAATGATTGTTGAAGAGTTCTCTCAGAACGCAGGTGTTATCTACATTTATACATGCTCTACTGAATGCCATAATTACTTCTACTGCATTTCAGGAGTCTGCACTTGCACAAGTAGAGGCATCGCTCCTCCTCAACGGCTCACACATGTGCATCAGACAGGCAAAGTACATAAATACTTTCACACGCATGCGTTACGGAAATTCTGTGCTAACGCATTCAAATGTAGAGTCTGTGAACTACCGTTTTAATCTCCAGCACCATACGTCGCTCGCCTCTCTGCAACAAGAACACTCAGCACCATAGCTCATGTTTCCAGGCAGCCGCTCATTTCTCCTCATGACAATATGGTATGATAATTAATCAGGGGAACTGACTGAAAGGGGCAATTTGTATCCTTGGAAAACTGAAACCTCAATTGATTGTTATTAAAAGGAATAAATTGATATGAAATATTTTAGCTGACACTGTGTTCACCCCTGCCAGCTGAACCATGAGCTTCCTTGTCCCCTCAGCTCTCTAAAAAGCTCCATCTAGAATTCTGATGACCTCTGCAGTGGTGGAGTGTACGTGCCCTGCATTTCACCTGGCGACTTCTGGGATAAGAATAAGACTAAATAAACTATAGGGAGGGGAAAAAAAGAGAGAATAAATGAATGAGTTATTGAGTGAATGAACGATGAAATGACTGAGTTCTGATGGAAACAGATTGTAGCTCAGATTCATCGACTCTAGAAATGATTTTCATCATCGTCTTGAATCTTGCTGCTTCATTAAGTTTCAGCCTTGGGTTGTCTGTATTCTTTTGATTGGACCCCTGTTTTGTTTTCAATTTATTTCCTCTTTTATTTTGAAAGCACATATTTTGGCCTCTTACTTCCTCTGTTCTCCCCTCTATTAAATCTCTACACCTGAGTGTTTGTCTGTGTCTTATCTCTCTGTCCCCCCTTTATATTTCAGTGTTGGTCAGTTCTGCTGCTGGTGCCGCTTCTTTAGTTCCCCTTGAAGTCATCTGTCTCTCCATTGTGATTTGGTTTTTGATATTCCACATTAGCAGCTCCATCACATGTTTAGAAAAGCTTATTGACCCTATCAACACAGCTGTTTTTTTTATCATCTAATTCTCCATTGTAGACTGATGCTTCAGTTTAGTCTAGCAGCATAAAGTATCTTGAGATTACTTTCTTATGAGTTTGCACTAAATAGGTAAGACTGATTTTATATGATAGAGATTCTTGAATTGAAACTCAGAATTTTAATAATGTGAAGGTATACCTCGCCTGTCAGCTGGTGACAGCTGGGATAGGCTCTCAATTTCACATCATCTAGAAGTTGTAATGATCACCTCTGGCACACTTCTCAATGTTCAAATACTCTGCTATTTGCACATCTCACAAAGTCCCCTCTTGCACTATTCCAACTGACCCAGGTAACTCCTTCAGATTACTTCAACTGAGAGCTTTTAAAGTATTTTACAGACTGAAATGTTGCTCTAAACCAGACCAGACCAGACAATGCCTTTCCCTCAGGGAGAGGAGTGGACTACTGAGACAAAACCTCTTCATTCAGAAGCATCAAGCTGCTAACCTGATGTGGATCTCATATCTTGCCGGCATCCCTCCTGGCTACATATATATGTGCTTGTACTTTTCCATTTGATTTAGTGTCATTGGTCAGGGTTGATAATGGGTAAACACTGTGTGGCGTATGGAGTCACAGTGAGATGGAAAAAGGAACTTTCTGGAACTTTGCTGTAAAGATTTTATATGGAGAAAGGAGGAGGCGGAGATGATTATAGACACATTTCAGCGTGCAGATAAATGATAACTGCAAGTGTTTGCGTGAATGTTACTTTGTGTGTGTAATACTGTGCCACAGGGAGATGAGAACAGATGATCCACCATCTCTTTCCTCCTTTGATTCCTGCTCCACAACATGAAGTGATCAGAATGGCGCCTTGGGGAGACAAAGAACAGAAAAATAGACACAAAAGACTTTTATGCCCACAAAGATATCACAGCAGTGGCACAGAGCTCTGTTGTTCAACATATGAAAACATAATGGCAGTGCTTGAGCTGTTTGACACAACTGGCTGGGGGGCAATGGACTAATCAGCTAAATATCATATTAACACATCAGAATGCTTTCTACCATGAACAGCACTGTCTTCCTGTTTAGTCAGTTCAGGTCTGTGTTGCTTTAATTATTTACAAACCATCAGACAATCGTCATATATAGACATACTCCCGTGTAAACCGACAAACCTGTGTTCTCGACACCTTGAGGTTAATCTCCACTGAGGGGGAGATCCCAGTGGGATTAGGGGTGACTTTTCCTTGAGACGCCTGCCTCTTTCATTAGCCTGCTTCTGCACTGATAAGCTTTAGCTCTGAATTTAAAGCCTGACATGTGTTTAAGCTCTGTGGCTCCTTTATAAGTATTCATTTATAACAAAAACAAAACCCTTACATAACAAATAAATGTGAAGACTTTGTTTTACTGATTTAGTCGGTGTTAAGTTCATGCAAGAGTGAATCCTTTGTATTAAAATAAATAATAATAATAATAATAAAAAGTTATTCAGTGTTGAGCATTTAAAGCACTTAACAGCCTGCCTTCAGTATAGATCTTTTTTTTCTCTCTTTCTCTCAGATGAAGCAGAGCTTTACCTCTGGACAAACAGTCTCCAGTCTGGACCACAAAACTGGATCACTGGTTCACCTCAGGGATTTCATCTCATTTGCAATGAAAAAAAAATTAAATCCAATCAAATTTCTTCCTGCTTATTACACAAATAAGCTGCATGTTTTAAAATGCTCCCGCCCCCATGTCTAATTTCATTAGATAGCACTAGTTGTGCAACTGCAATTTGATTGGCTGACACTTGCACTGAAGCATGAAAAGATGTGAGCGACGCTGCCACCGCAACTCAGGGAAGCCCGAGTTTGACAACGCTTGATGGCACTTAATTCAAAGTGAACAGATGGGGACGCTGAGGACGTGTGAGCAAAGGGATAATGGAGGAAGTCATGTCCTCTTCCTTTTATTTATTTATGAACATACGCATTACAAGATGACAAATATGATACCAAAAAATAAGCATATAAATTTGACGTGTCTGTGTATTTTCTTCTTGGTCCTCAGACGAACTCTCCTTGGTCAAGCTCTTGTAGTATTTAGATCGATGCACAGTACTCACATAGACCCTCCAATCTCTGTGCCAACCAATGTGTGTGAAACAGAATACAGTGAGAGACATATAGGCTACGAAATGCCAGCCACTGCTGCCTCGAACGCTGGAGCTGTTTTTGGAAATCGGATGGTGATTCATGCTGGCAAATTGATTCATTTCCTCTACTGATAAGCACCTTTTCTCTTTGTACCCTTATGCTGCAACGGCTTTCAAAAGAGCCGCTGAAAAACAGAGAAAGGGAACAGGTTGGACACACAACAAAAGCAATATCTCACAGCATGTAGTGTAGTGACACTGAAGGCAATGGAAATTGTTTTGGTCTGTTTAAGGTACATAGGAACAAATTTAAGTTTTAGTTGTAATTTAAAAGAGAAAAAGAATCCTCACTTTTCTGGTAAGATTTGTTCTTCTTGGCTTTTGTCATTGAGGCAATGACAATGAAAATATTAAAGAGGTAAAACTTTTGCGCTATCTGACAAGTATTTGAAATTTGTTTAATATATTTAGGAAATTATTTAGTATTTTAGTGTGTGCTTTGACACTGGCAGCATGAATGAAGACATAAAGCAATGTGAGAAAGGAAAGACTGAGATAAACACTTTCCAGGAAAAATCTGTCAGCGAGCAGGTTAAGTTCATGGACAGTTACCATGGAAACACACTCAGTTTAACATACCTACCTTTCTGGACGAACTGGTGTACAGCAGTTCTAAATTAAATGACAATGAGAAGACACCTAACACTGCTAAGAGAGCAGTGATACTGAGAAAGAGCAACAATGTGTCTCTGGAACTGATTGTTTGAATCACACGCAATCAGCTGCTCACACAGCAGCCTGCAGACATGCTGACTCTTGCATGACAGGTTCGCAAGCGCATGTCTATCCAGAAGCTTACCTATCTCATACACTTGAGAATGTCAAGTCATCCCGATGACAGTCACTGGGGCCGCAGGATCACAATCTCACGCTCCTGTGGAGGCTGTGACAGCCACAGTCACCCACAGTGTGTGTAGTTACATCGTTGTGCATTATTCCTTTTGTGCTGATCTCTATTACAATAAAATGCCATGTGCCGTGTGATACGTCTGTATGATACATTTGTTTTGTACAAACATGTCACTAGGTTTGAAATCTGTTTGGAAAAGGGGTTTGTCGCTCTATAATGAGGAACTACTTTGCTTCTGTCAGCTGGACGGAGGAATAAGACGACTCTGCCCACAATGTTATCCGGATTTTCAGGTGACAACAGGATATGCCACTTGTGCTCCCTGATGAAGGTTGCCAGTCTTCCCCACACACAGACACACACATACAGCTTATGCAAACAAGTGCTGTTTGTATGTGTCAGTTCAATGCAGTGTTTTGTTTGCCAGCTCTGGGTGACAGTCAGCCTATGATTGCTGCCTGTGAGACTTTGTCTTGCACAAGGAAAGAAACAAAAGCAAGTAGATGAGGATCTGTTCAAAGTTGTCTTTTTTTTAATATTAACTAGAAAAATATGTTTTTTTTTTACACTTCCTCCACCAAAGTCTACGCAACATTATTTCAGTGTCACCAAAGGAAAGGAGGTTTCTTGATGCCAAAAAAAACAAAACAAACAAACTTACAGGCAAACGCACTGTGATGACAGTTTGTGTTGTTGGTTGATTTTTGTTTTTTAAATCAACAGTTTCAAATGAATCAAAGTCATCAGTACATATACAGAAAACATCAACATGTCTTTTAAAGCATCATCTACAGTACCACATCTGGCTGCAAAGAGTAGCAATGTATAAAGACCAAAGTATTTTACATACTATTAACAATACAGCACTGTGAGCTCATCTTGGCCTCATGTCCAGGCCAGTTAATTTCATGAATTTTGATGTGACTTTCCACTCATCACTGGATGACGCACACAGGGGACAAAGTCACACATCTGATTAATATAAAACTTTTTCCTCTAACCAGTAAAGCGGAGTTCTCACTGACTCCACATTATAATTCTTTCCCTTTACTCAACAAAGATGACCGCCCCCCCCTTTTTTAAATCCATCCATCTTTGACAGAACTCGTAATTTAAACCACGTGGTCTCACATGACAACTCGCACCTCATTCACTCGCTGACCTTTCAAATATGTGCTCAAATTCATGGTATTGATTTTAACAAAGAGTAATAGTTGCAGCTGTGACAGTTTTGTATGGAAGGCAGCTCCTAGACTGTACACATATATATGTATGTGTGTACATGTATACATATGTAAAAGAGTGAAAGAACCTTTTCTTTACTTCCTTTACAGTCCTAATTATCCTAAACCTTTCAGCTCCTCAGCTGAGATTATAAAATGCAGGTTGGTGGTGTTGGGCTCATGCTGCTCCTGCCTTCTTTAGGGTCTCTCCTCTGAATAACCTCACTATGTTCTGATCCTGTCGCCTTCAAAACATAATCATCTGCTTTCACGTCTTCTTGTTCTTCACTCAAAATGTCAACATCTGATTCAAAACATGCCAGACGACATTAATCACAACTTCAACAGACAGAACAGGGATGGACGTTTTGATTGGAATGGAAAGTACATTCACCTCAATCATATGACTATATTTATGAATGACAGAACGACGTGCGAGGTCTGACTGCACGGCAAACGACAAGCTTGTAATGTCCATCCATCCAGTCCCTTCAGCTTGTAACGTGTACTGTGATAACTGTACACTCACCAGAAACGTTCAGTGTGCAGCCAGACTCCTGCAAATGGGTTTTTTCTGTGTTTATTGTGAACGCTTCAGTCAGGCATCGGGTGACACTGTCACTGACAAGAGCGTATACTCGAGACACAGAATCAGAATGCTTAATGAAAAAAAAGAGTTTCAGCCTGAAACTTTCTGAGTTTAGAGTTTAAGTGTCGAGGTTCTGTTATACATGGCTGTAACTGGTGGATACATGTAAAGCTTTTTATTTGTGTCTGACTGCAGTGGTGCATCCATGTGTGGCCCCATCTCCACTTCTAAAAGTCATTACACAGTTATTGGCTGCAGAGCACTTTGCAGTATCTTAACTTCTGCTTCAATTATGGATCAATTCACACACTGCATGACCCAAACACTTCTTCATCTAAAAAAAAAAAAAAAAAAATCGGAGAAAAAGCTGCAAACTGTGAAGCATGTGGGTGATTACAGAATCTGTCTCCCACACTCCCTTCAGATCACATTTTCTACTTCAGAGGAGGAGAGTGGAGGAGTGATATTGATGAAGGTGAGAGGAGATTACCTCATAGCTCCACCTGCTTCTTCATTAAAGCCTAATGAAGCAGGAGAGGAGGAGGTCTGGCTGGGCTGGCCGCAGATGGTGGTTTAGCAGTCCAGATGTTAAAAGGAATCTAGTTTTTAAGTGGGGGGAAAAAAAAGAGCTCATTTTGGCCTTCATCAGTGCTTTTACTCTTATAAGTAAACAGTCCAGATAGAGGTGAGCCATCACTTTCCTCCTGTTTGGAACCAAGCATGGAAAGTTCAGAAAACTCCATAGTCCCTGAGAGACTTGAGCAGTACCGTGTCCCTTACGTCACTAAAGACCCTGCGAATGTTGCTGGTGTCTGTGGCGCAGGTGAAGTGTGGGTACAGGGTCTTCCACTCGTCCCTCTTGTCATGGTTGATGGCCTGATGCTCGTACAACTTGAGGATGTAGTTCTTGGCATCCTCGGGGTCTTGCCTCTTTCCTGTAAGGTGGTGGAGAGGAACAATATTTGAGGGATGAAGGTGGACTGAAAAAGGGGAAAAAAGACTAATACAAGAAAGGAATTAAAATTAAAAGGAGGGAAAACATAAATATTTGCTTTTTCCCCAAATTAAACATCAGATTAAATTAAAGTATCCTCAAGAAAGCATGTAAATCATGTAAAGCATGCAAGTCAAATCTGGAAATTTGTGTGTATTTGAAGCAATCCTGCATTAAATGAAATCTTGCCTATGAAAAAGTTTTGCTTTTTTCATTTGATTTTATTTAGTTGAATGAGAATGATTACAGATACTTTCTTTTTCGTTCTGTTGCAGTAAATGTTACCTAGTCATGATGTAATAACAAGCTCTGAAAACAAGATGGCGCCACATTGTTTCAAGAAGACCCGAGGCACTGAAAATACTCAAAAAGATGCTAATTTGGTCCACAGATCTTTCAATGTCTTGTCTGAGGTGTTGCCTTTTTTTAATCTATGGGGTCATTAAACTTTATCTGCAATAAATTCACAAAACATTTCTTAAGCTTTTCCAACATATTCTCAACTAAGGTTGTCAAACACTTTAGAGAGGATCCCGTGGTGACTCTGAGAGCCTTGTAATGTTTTTTTTTTTTTGTTTTGTTTTTTCCAGTAACAGAGCAGCTGTGTGTGAAATCAATTGCCAAAATAAAAAGCTCCAATGCCATTCTGGAGCTCTTACTGATGACAGGACACACATTCAGAAGTCCAGTTTGAGCAGAACTACTTTAGAAAGTCCTATAATGGGTTTGATAACTGTTATAAAACGCCAACCAATGTCCTTTTTTGTAAAGTTCAAATTAATTGAGAATGATTTGGATTAAAAAGATGGCTTTATGTGAAAAAAAAAAGACTTTCAAGTAAAGCCAGCTGCAAACATACACAGAAGATTTTCTATATTTTATACTGGAGATGCATCGACTGCTCGGCTGGCGATGAGATTTAGAAATGTTCAACTTGACTCTCTGACTGACGACAGGCCAAGCAGTCATGAAGATCTTTATTTATTTTTTCAGCAAACACCATCATAACAACCGTATCTCACACACACACACACTCTGCAGTGAGATTTCCTTTGATGTGAAAATGTTTGACTGTAAATGCAATTTCTAATACCTGAAGGTTAAAAAAAAAAACCACAAAAACAACCATCATCCTTCGGAACAACAAACCTAGAGGGATAGCTGGAATATTATGAAATGTGTGAAATACTTTCCATAAAGAAATTCTCACAGGGAGCTTGGCCAGTCAGAATGGGGGCCACAGTGGGGGACATTTTCATCATCTAAAACAACTCAAGTCTCATAGATTTCACAGCAAATGTCGTTTTCCAAGACTGTACATCACATTTTTAGTTTTGGATGTCGAACATATATTTGAAAGCAGCCGGCATTAAGATGAGTTGTTTACTTATAATGATATGACTTTTTTTGAATACTTTGAATGCTGGTTCATTTCATTTTCTTTCCTTTTTTTTATCAAATGCAGTTATTGTTGCCGTAATAAGGAGCACACAGTTGCCACACAGGGACACAGCAGCATCGCCAACAAATAACAACCAGCGGTAAGAGCTACTCCAAGTTGTCATTAGGGTTAAATTGACATCAAGGAGCTTGACCCTGTATGAGTCATTATTTACCCTGATAATGCCAGTGGTAAAACATGGTGGCTGCACTGCAGATACACACATTTGCAAATGTTCGTTTCCAGTCACTAAACAAACCCAGCCGCACAGCTCATAGAAGTACACCTGGGGGTATTCGGGCGGGGGTGCGGGGTTGGCAGGAAGCAAATGATCAGTCTGTAGTTGCCAAGGGTAACAAGAGGTAGAGAGGGTGGTGGTGATGGAGATGTGGGGAGCGTGGGGTGACACTCTATAGCCTTTCACACTAGCAGAGATAAAGGCTGCAGTCTCATCATTAAACACAGAGAATACCTGGAGAGACCTGTTTACAACTGAGAAAAAAGAAATGAGGGGAGGAAGGTAGGAACTGAGTGACTGACGAGTGGACGGTGCCACTTTAAAGTCAGGAATCCCAGCGGGTCTGAAATTATTTTGCAATAAATTATATTTATTGATTGTGATAAAATTGTCACATGCTCAAAGCAAGTTGGCTGAGGCAAAATGATATCACAACCCACGAGTCTTGGGTGCAATTCTGTACAAAATGTGATGAGAAGAAACACCTGCAGTCGGCTGCAGCTGTTCTAGATGATGACAATCGACCAGAAAAATCAGGCTTTGCCCTTATTTCTGAGGGAACGTCTGTTGAGACCTTCACCAAAGCAATGCTCTAGTTCACAAATTCAATTCAATTCAAGTTTATTTATAAAGCACTTTTTTAAAAACCTCAGTTATCCAAAGTGCTGTACAACATAAAACAAGTGAAAATCCAGACTGAACAATAAAAACAAG
>JBAMYA010062731.1:0-27493 GCA_037176975.1 Arrhamphus sclerolepis | reverse complement strand
GAGGCTCTGGGAGGGGTTGATAGGTGAGGGGTGGTGCCAGGGCGGGTCTTCCCTAAACTGATGTCACACTAGAGGAGGTATCCAAACAGCTCACGATTCCTGACACCAAACTCTTTCCACTGATGTACAGAAAATGGATGGATGCTTGGAGTGTTTATAGGAGCAGGGGAGACCCAAATGGACGTACAAAAGGAGTTTTACATATGTCCCCTTTAAGTGTAACTTAGCCATATGTTCTTGTAAATGTATCATAAGGAAATTTTCATACCAAACCCAATTTCACATGAAAATCTGTAGAGATTATACCTTCTTTGTGAGTACATTAAGAACAAAGAGATATTAGGATTGATATTAACAAACCATTTCTTAAGATTTTTAAATTCACTAGAAACAAGTTAGAAAGACTGAGTTCAAATGTATGAAATTCATGCCAGTAAATATTCATCTGAAAATAATCTGTGAGGTGAGAAAGGAATCCAGGGTAACTCCAGGCTTCTCTCACAAGGGTAATGTTCACATGTCCAACCATAGAACAGGATGGTTATATCAGTGGTATGTACGGAAGGATTTCAAGGAGAATGCCACAACCTTATAAAATAAAGATTACATGATTGAATTATGAATTATATCTGTAATTTCGACACGAAAATGTCAGGACAACTGTAAACAGAATCTCTAGAGACAGTGGGTCATGCAGGGAGATGGCACTAAAATGTTTTTGGAATAAAGTGAAAAAATGTTAGGGACTCTTAACTCTCAAGGGCTTGATGAAGCTGTGCCTTCTGCAGAGATTAATTCCACATAATTATGTGCTATAACATTTGACAAATAATGTGCAAAATAAATAATTGAACAAATAAATATATAGCCGACTGGTTTTTCTATGATGCACAAGTTTTGGCAAACTATCAAATTGAACCAATCAGTGTTGTAATACTTCCCATTAAAATGTTATTTACAGTCAGTGCTGTCTGGCACCCTAACTCTGGGCTAGCACTGAACTATCTGAAGGATCTGTTGAATGTAATAGTACAGTAATAGACATCAGTGACATTGCATCATCACAATGTGCTGTTGCAGGATTAAGGAAGCATGTGGTGGGCCTAATACTCTTTACTCCAACGTGTAATGGTTGCATTTCTCCCTTTGAATATACCCGCTTGTTTTCATTGTTTTCCTGTCGTCTTTCTCTATTTTTGGCAGACCCTGACAGATAGTACACCAGGGTGTTAAGTGTGTCATTAAACTTTCATTAAAATACAATCATCATTAGAAAGGGATTAGTTATTCCAGGGATTCAACAATTCATCAGGTTGGGAATATCAAAACCCAATCAAAATCTTCAAAAACACTTCTACCAGCCCACTGAGGAACATGAGTTGGCATCCAACAATGTTGACCCATACACACAGAAATATGAAAGAACTATGGAATTTACTTCTCAATTTGTTAGTACCATTATGCATTGGTACAAAAAAAAAACCACAAGAACCCCTTGGAATTTATTGGTTTTATGAGTTGATTTGCCATAAATTTTGATATGAATTTAAGTTAAGTCACAACATGTTTAAGCTGATAACACACAAACAGCTATATTTTTGTAATATTTTTTCTGGAAACTATAGTCAGTAGTTTAATCTCAGTTGATTCTTTAAAGGTAGTTTCTAAACACGTGCTTCATTTTATTTATTTTTTACACTTTTCTTTGATTATTGGCAATGTTGTGAATTAGTTTTTCTTTTTCTCACCCTTCCTCATAGTATTTTATTTCTTGTAAAGACAGTGTGAAAGCAAATGCAATATCTACTGGAAAGCCTCCAAGTCAGACCTAAATACAATGTCCTGAAATATAAATGAAGTCTGGCAAACCTGATGAGCAAAATTCAATAAGGATTAACCTCAGTTTCAAGCAGTTGAGGAGAATAAAAGACACAGGAAGTATTAGAACTGGAGCAGAAAAATGGATATACTACAGAATATGAACAGCTTTCATAAATGGACAGAAATATGAGGAACTAACTCAAAAACAGCAAGCATTAGAGCTCCTGCTGAACTTTGAGATCAGTCTAAGACTAAGGTTGTGCACAAAGAGGCACAGTAGCGCTTCACACATGTGGGCAGTTTGGAGTAAATAATCACAGCTTGCCCAAAGACTCTTGCAGCTACTTTTGTGGTTACATCTCAAATACAGCTGTGAAACGACATAGCGGCAATGGAGGAACGGTGACTACTGAGCCATAATGTGCTGCCAGAAGGTAGCGGTTTTCTACTGTATATTAAATATAAGAGTATGTAAGATATTGAGAACAATGCCACCTGGAGTCGCTTTGAGGATAACACAGTGTAGAAAACATTAAATATCATTCATTCCAGACAAATGCCACCAAGGAATAAGATTATTTTTGCCCTGACTAGACCAGGCTCCCTGAGGTGTAAGCAAGAAACCAAGGAATTACTACAGACTGGATTCTTTTCATCTCTATCTGCTGATGCAGGTTTACTGTAGTCTCTAATAGTGATGCATCTCCTGTAGGACTTATTAGCTGTAATGCATTTCTCTTCTCTGCTTTGATCATTGGGATCCTCCCTGGCATCACATTTGTTTCATGTCTAAAAATTTCTCTCTCCAAGTCTCTTTTTCATTTTCACCTAGAAGTTTGTGCTGGCAAGTCCACCGTGGCAAATGAACAATGTACTCAAGACCTGAGAGGGAGGACAGGAAATCTCCATGCACATGGGTTAGCATTACACTAGGAAAGTTTATTTGTAGAGCACATTTCATACACAAAGGTAACTCAGAGTGCTTTACAAAGACATCAAGATGAAATACATTCATTTAAAAAGACAAAAATAAAAACAATTTAAACAAGTAATTGGACAGAGAAAGGATTGAAAACAAACAATAGTAAAACAGTGCAGACTAAACAAAGTCATGGGGAAACAATAAAGTTTTCAGTTTAACTTTAAATGTGTCTGGAGGTGGAGAACATCTGATATCAGAGGAGGTTTATTCATCCATGTCCAGCAGAGGAGCTGAATGCTTGGTCCTAACTGGAGCTTCTACCAGCTGACTACTACCTGAAGATCTCAGAGCTCTACTGGTTTATGTTCTACTGGGGGATCAGTGATGGATTCTGGACCCAGATTATTCAGGGATCCGTAGACTAACAACACCTAAAAGTCTGTTCTGCCGGTAACTGGTAACCAATGGAAGGATCTCTGTGGGTAACTGGTAACCAGTGACAGGATCTCAGACCAGCAGTAATGTGTTCATGCATTTCTTCTGGATCTTGTCAGGACTCTGGCAGCAGCGTTCTGGATGAGATGAAGTGTCTGGTTGGAGATAAAAGAGCATCACAGTAGTCAGTCTGCTGGAGATGAAGGATGGATGAGCTTCTCTAAATCAGCTCTGGACATCAGATCTTTGACTCTGGAGATCAGTTTGAGGAGCTAAAAAGCTGTCTTAGTTCCAGCATATAAATCAAATAAATTGAAAAGCATGTTGTGTGATATACTGATTGTTTTTTTTTTTGTTTTGTTTTGTTTTGTTTTGTTTTACAGGAGTGCTGACTTGCTTCTAGATAGAGATTTTGTATGTTTTATAGAGGCATCATTGGTTGTGTGGTTGTATTACATGGTGTTGTATGGAACGTATCATGATAATGTTATACTATTTAGGAGCACAACATGGTTTGTGCATCTATCACCACTTGTATTGTACAAATTTACAAATGTGCATATGAGCAATATCTTACAGCAAATAAGTTAATGTGTTTTGACCTTCCTATTGTCTCAATGTTCTCTATATTTCCCATATCTTTGGTGTCCAAGATGATCTCGATCAAAAACCTTAAAACAAAGCTATTTCTTTCATTGTAAATGCCAAATATATTTTTCACTTCAGAAACAGTCAGTCTTTCATCACCAATTATGTAAATATTTGAGTTATCTCTCTACAATACCGAAAGACTGCATTCATTCAGTGGACAATACAGCTGTAATTGTCTTCTTTGTTAAAGCAGACAGTTCTTAACATAGCATATTGTATAGCTGCTGAACAATACAATTATCTAGAGGTAGTACCTGCAAAGCTTAAAAATCATGAGAAAGGCTTAAAAAAAAAAAAAAAAAGCAGCTCTGAATCCATTTTATAAAAGGGAAAATTGCCCTTCCAACTCCGTATCTCAGGATAAATGCAGCTTGGTACCTGCAAACACCTAGTATGATAGCAGGTGTTTATGCCACCATGCAGGCCTGTCTCCTCCGTCCTTTCCTATTGTCTCCATATTTTCAAGAACATATCTCCTGAATGATTTATTTTCAATAGCTGGTGTGTAAAACTGGTAAAATGTTGAGTCCTCAATATGGAAAACAGCATTTTTTGTGGGCCGTGGTGTAATCATTATGACATTTTGAGCTCTTATTCTGCCGTTTCTCATATGGTGACGAGAATCATGCTGTCCTGGTGTTTATTGATAAAAAGTATGTTCCTTACCTTGAGAGGGGCTCTTCATCTGAAGATGATGTATTATGCTCTGGCTTATATATGTCAGCATCTTCTTATTTAGATAATTCCTTATCTTTTGAATCCAAGCTGTCTTGCTCAATGTCTAAAAGAATTTTCCAGGGCTTCTTCAGAAGGTCAAATGTGGGCTCCTGGCTTCAGCACAGGGAGGTGGAACTGCCATCTGCAGCATATTAAGAGCCTCTGAATGTAGAGGTATGAGCAAGTGGTGCCAGTTAAAAACAAAACACTTTAGGTGTGATGTTGCACCTTCATGAGAAAGTTCTAGTCAGTCAGCTGAAAACATTAACTCAAGTTTGTGTGTGACAATCTCTGGCGCTGGCTGTGTACAGCTACTGTGGAAATAAAGACAATTTCCTTTTTTTTTTTGTTTTTTTTTAAATCTTGTGGTCACTAAGAAAAGACATAAAATTTGAAGTTGGAAAAAAAAGAAATAAACAAATATGTAAGTGAATTTCCGTTTGGTTAAACACAAACGCTTCACAGTAGCTATTTTGACCTAAAACAACAGGAGGGTTAATGACACTGGAAATACAAGCTAGAGAAAAAATATGATTTAGAGAAGTTTGTGTCCTGCATTAGTGTATGTTTCAGGAAACAAGTTACACAGTACTTATTGTACCCATGCTAGGTGACTATCTTACTTACAGCGCTGAAACCTTCTGGGTTAACCAATAATTCTTAATTCTATCACTCCAATTTAGCCTTTTCAACCTAGTTGAGAAGACATCCAGCCAGATAGATGAAATAAATAAGCTTTCTCTTACATTTTGACTTTCCTTTAAAGTATTTTTATTGAAATGTGTGCAGACTTTTAGAAAGAAAACTATTTATTTGGGGTTGCATGAGCTGGTGAGAAAGGTTGAGCGATAACAGCTTCATATGGGTGGGCGTTGGGTGTAGTTCTACTTGTCATGTTAGTTCTGATAAATTCTGGTAATAGTGTGTAGGACTTGTTCCATTCCTAATGAGTTGCCCAGGGTGAGTAGTAGTTGGCAGATGATGAGATACTTAATGGGATACCCTGCTGCCACATAGTTAGTGTGCCAGTAGCAAATATAGTTGGCCTCAACAGAGCTTCCAATTTCTGTTTCCCCTAACAGCCACTTTTGGTATTCTATGCTCTTGGAGAAAGTGTAGGTGTTCACATTTACAAATTGTATTGTGTTTACATACTTAAACACCTAAAAAGAAAAAGAAAAAAACCTGATGTTAACAAATTACAGACAAAAGGCCTACCTGATCAAAACCGATACAAACCTATAACCTATTCAACTTCTGACTGTTGTGGCGCTGTCAATGAACAACTGCACTTTTTTTGTCTGTACTTTGTTTGTATTGTCTGTATCTTTTGTACATTTGAATGGAGAGATGAGTAGAGTTATCAGTTGGACCCCATTTAAACCTCTCTTGTGGAAACAGCTGCCCCCGGTGTGACATCATCACTCATTTTCTTGCGTAAGTGGATAGAGATTTTTTTGGAAGTTCCACAATGTTGTAGGTCATAGGGCCAGATTTACTAAAGGTTTGCATGTATTAAAAGAAGTGCAAACACACTGCTCACGCAAAAAAAAAGACAAAACAAAGAAAAAAATCAAAAAAACAAAACATACAAACAGATTTACTAACAGTAGGTGCAACGGTTTGCATCTTTCAAAGGTGCAAAATAGTGCATCTAATCCATTTACTACGATCCACCGCAACGCATATGCAATATGGAGCGTTCATGCGCAATTCTACATTTCTTGGGAGTAGAATATGTAAATATATAAATTTAGCACCCTAAAAGGGATTTATCAAACCTGAAAACAATTTTGATCATAGAAATTCCATCTAAATTTAACATGTTTCAAAAAGACGTGCTAACAGTCTGTATGCATAATTGCGCACGCATGGCTGTGGTTATTGACACAAGAAGAAGACAAATGAAGCAAGGAGATGCAGAGAACGCATTTATTATTCACCCTCATGGGAACATTTTTGGGATGAACGAGGGTACAATCATTAAAACATATCACTGATCCAGCATTGACATTTTGGAGCTGCTGGAGGAACTCAGAATGGATTTGGAGCAATGAGAAGGAGTCATGCAATACCTGCAATGGCAAAACTCCTTTCTAGTTCTCACTTCTTTACATCTTGGTCATTCCAGCGTACGGTAGCTGTTACAGATGGGACCTCCCAATCCTGTTTTTTAGACGTGTTGTCCAAAGTCCATAACATCATGTGGCACCGGATGGCGAGGGTAATTAGGTTTTCACGCGTTTGGCACTTGTTGAATGACTCTAAACAAGGCTTTTTTTTGTAGTCGCTGCATTTCTCAGAGTGATAGGAGCTTGAATGTGCAGAGTGCGTTTGTGATGCCAAAGACATCATTACCAACGTGGTGGCTAAATATCCCAGGTCGGTCCATGATTCTTTTATTCTGAGAAACAGTTTTCTTTTTTTCAACTAGTGATATTGGAGCTGGCTGGCTTGTAGGTGGTCAATTTGTCAAATCCTTTGTGAAATAATCTATTACATTAGAAACAAGAGCGTGCGTCATTTTCATTCATGTTTTTTGAGAAAAATAAAAACACATCAGAGCCACATGCCGGAGAAATAAGATACAATGAGGCCACAAGGAATATTGAGGAGTGCACTGTTGGAATCCTGAAGAGCAGGTTCTATTGTTTGAATCGTACTGGTGGAGCTCTGCTGAAACAACTCGCAAAACCCTCATTTAAACAGGATGTCTCCAACACATTTGCGCCTACCACTTTTTGTGCAAATACAGATGCAATTTCTATGAGCTAAATTGCATTCAGGTTTGATAAAACTCTTTACTAAACTCATGTAGTTACATAATCTCCTCCCAACACACATAGAATTGTGTGTGAACACTCCAAATTGCATATTTATTGTGGCGGATGTACTAACTGGATGCAGATGCACTATTTTACACATTTGAAAGACGCAAACCAATGCACCCACTGTTAGTAAATCAGTCTGTACAATTTTTTTTGTAAGTGTATTGAGTTTGCCATCTTTTCAATACACGCAAAACCTTTAGTAAATGTGGCCCTTAGTAAATGACACACAAACCGTAGTTCCAGCTGTCATGCAAAATTCTGGATTGCATGTGCAAATTACTACATGCAAACTGAGATGTTGATAAAACTGGCCCTTAGTTGGCAATGAGAAGTAAACATTTTTATGAAACCTATTATTCTTCTGTATGATTAAATTTGTGTGCCATGAAACTGATATTCGAAACTTGTAATCTTAAAATTTACCATTTTAAAATTACACACTGGAGTGCTAGATTATAAAATTCCAAATGTATATCTTTATTTCACTGTGATTTACGCTGCATTCACATGCGTTATATGTGACATCTGCGTAAGTCTCCTTAGGATTTGAATGGAGTGATGTAATTCTTTGTCGAAATGAGTTGTGTGTTGTGTGTTTTGCAGCCAGTCCAATGCTTCCACCAAAACCTGAGAAATTTTCAACTTTTGACACATCAACACATGTATCAGCCAATCAGGTTGCCGCTAGGCAGCTAGAACCTAGCCACTTAAATCATATGTGAAAGAGGGGGCCTATAGTGGCTCGTACCCGTCTATGACATGACAGAAATATTGAGGAAAAAACAGTAATTGCTTTTCAGTAGTATTATTCTTTGTGATTAAAGCTTGTTGGCACACAGAGACTCAAGTCTCAGAAATAAAGCAAGGAAGTGTCAGAGAGGATGAATGTGGTATGATTGCATTTGTGTTGGCTGTGGCCCCCTGAACTGGGGCAGAGTCTCTGGCGTCTGATGGTGATACACGGCTGTTGCCGTGGAGACGACCTCGGAGAGTTCTGATCCAGAAGTCCATGGTGCATCCAGCAGGAAACGTTCCGTCAGGGCACGAGGACTCTCCTTTGCCAAGTCTTCTTGTTGAGAAAATTTGGTCAATTGTATTGAGAGACAAGCTGACCAGATCCATGTTTGTTTTCGAATTTGGAGAGTTTGCAGGAGTCTCCAATATAGATAGAGACAGAACAAAACAAGGAGCAGCAGCAGGGCAGATGGAGAAGCAGGGAGAGAAGAGAAAAGCATCCGCCTTCATCGAGAGCAGGAAGAGAAAAGTATATATAATATACATATACATATATATATATATATATATATATATGTTGCTTTACTATATTTTCTATATGTGTATGTGTGAGCTGATGCTAGTTTCAATGAGAACTTGCAGTATGTGTGTGAGAGTCAGTTTTGTCTCCAAACAGGCAGGGCTACAACCCAGAGTGCCGAAAGCACATGCGTGGAACTGGCTATATAGTAAAATGTGTAACGTAAGGTCCAGTCGGTGTTGGTCTGCCAGCAGCAACAAGCAGTGTAAAGAAAGCAGATGGCTAACAATGTAAATAAAGAAAGATCCGGTAAGCGGCAGCTTCTAAATAGTATTTGAACATCACCGGACGCTAGCAGCAGTGTGGCCTCTGCTTTGACGGAGCAAACATCTGAGTCGCCACAACGTTACAGTGGCGAGCCAGTTAGCCTCTCTGTTTTGTGCTGGAGCAGCTGGCCGACCTTTAGAGTCGCCAGCATAAAGAAAAGACTTATTTTATTATTTGTATTCAGATCTCTGTAATTAAATGCTAAAGTATAGATTTTCTAAAAACGATCACACTTGTGCTGTTTATGTTAAGCGTTACTAAAACTGCTGTCACCCAACAAGACCAAGTTCAAGGGTTCCTGCTGGAACTTCAGATGTTCAGCTTTTAATATCGAAGATCCCAACTATAAGACAATCGACCTGACTCAAAACCCGATGCTGTCAGCCACATTTGCACGTACATCAACTGATGCTGTTTTTTTTATTTTAAACTTAGCTAATACATTTGCTGATGACTTCTGATAGTTAAAGCAACAGCAAACCATTGAAATGCAATTTTTAGTCAATTTGTAAGATTTTCTTAAAGCAACACAATGGAATTTAAAACCCTCCCACAAGAAGTTTCTAAAATTATTTTAGTGGTAGTTGAAATCATAACAAGATAATCACCTTGACCTTGTTTCCTTCAATGGCCTCCGCCTTCCATTGACATTTATGTGTAAACGCCACTAGAAACTCCTAGAACTCTCATTCACTTACAGAATGAGGGGGATGTACCTCAAGCTTCTCTTTTTTCACGCCTTTTTAATTACCTCGGGAGATGGAAAAAAGTGGGTCTGATTTTACGCCTCTCTGGAAAATGGCAGTCACATACACGCACCTATAGGTGCAAAAGGTGGAGACGTTCCACAAAGTCTGTCTGTATGTAAGTACCTTATGTAACTTCACACAACACTGCCTGAGGGTTGGCCCAGGTGGACACGCCTCCACGCCTCAGACCCTCATCACAGTGTTCATTATGGAGTTAGCCAGACGCTAATGATAAGATGAAGCTATTTAACATACATTGTCATTCCAAACGTCGTGGAAGAGCCAGTGAAGAAAGAGAAGAGTGTAATGTCAGACAAGAGAGAGCAATCACGCAAGTTGTCGCACACTAGTCAATACTGGACTGGATTGGAGTGTAGCAGCAGGTCGGTGGCGTCCTAGTCTTTGTTGCTGTTGGATTTGTGTTGGATTTGAGTTTAGTTGATATTAGGCTGTATTACTAAAGTTCTTTGTTTTCTCACCGGTTCACTGTTTAATTTATAATAGGAACTGGGAAACAAAGTAATGCGGCTGGCTTCGGTATTTACGGTGGTAACAGACAACACAAAGTCCACACCCAACACCCTGTTTCACAGAATAAATATGAACTTCAACAGGTTTAACTGTGAATGATATTCTACAACAAAACTACAGGCACAGTAGAAGAAGATGATATTTACTTATTAAATGTTGTTCATGTTGCTGTTTTAATTCTGCAAAGCACTTTGTGTTGCACAAAAGTTCTACCCAAAATGAGCTGATTGTCATCAGCACATGTGGTTGTGGTTGTGGTGGTGGTGGGTGGTGGGGGGGGGGTGGCTCTGCTCAGCTGCAGGGGAGAGGTGAAGCAGCACCTGAAGGGACCGACTGGCTCACCTGTGCTGGATGAACCAATCAAGGTCCCTCCGTTTAAGCAGCAGCACTCTGGCTCAAGGGACTGCCAGACCTGCTGTCTGTTCATTTATCTGTGCTTGTTCAGGAATAAACACAACCAAAGACTGATGTGCTCTTCGAGTGTTTTACGCTGACTGCTAACTGTAGTAGCTGCTACATTATAATATTTTTTGTACAAATAAGAGATTCCAAGCAGATACAGAAATGTAAGAATGGAGTGCATGTGCTCAGTTCCAGTTCAGATTGGTAAGAAGTCATTTTTTTGCATTAAGTACTACAGCTTATTTATTGTTAGCTGTAAAATTGTCATCTTGGCAGAAATGCAGTATTACTTTCAAGTATTGACCACAGAGGTCCAGGTTGACTCTTTTACTTTGCCCCCTGGGACCCATGATTCTGAGAGCAGATGTCCTGCCTTCACCCAGGACATCACAGGCTGAGTAGAGTTAAATAGAATAAAATAAAATAAGCTCGACTTGTTGTCTACATTGATCAATATGTGACACGAACTATTCCAGCAAAATGCAGCAAAAAGACTGAGGGGGGATTGTGTCCTGATGGGGGTACCAACCTCCCCATACCCCCTGACATTCGAACTATGATTACAGGCATGTATGGGTTAAATGTTACAAATATCCATATATGTAACAACTGTTTTTCTAAACATCAACCTACCAGCATGTGATGCGTAAGCTTCATGTCGCTGTCTCTTCTTTTTTCTCTTTTCCTCCCTGACTCTTGGTGTGTTCACAAGGACATATCAGAGAGGGTAACTGGTTTAGCTAACACAGGTGTCTCTCAAACTTGAGATTGATAATAATTAGTGGTGCATCGGATTGCGGTTGATCCGTGATCCGAACCGTGGAGAGGGATTGGTACGGATCACGGATCAACCGTGCGTGATTCCAATACTTAAGTGGGACTTGCTGGTATAATTATTATACAACAAGACAGCGTTTTTAACGTGCGACAAAACGGCATTTTTTAAGCGCATTAAAGGGTGACAAGACAACGTTTTTAACAAATGTCTAAAGTGCGACAAATAGGCATTTTTAACACACGTTAAATTGTCACAAAACAGTGTTTTTAATGCGCGTTAAAGTGTGACAAAACTGCGTATTTTGGGCATGTCGAAGCACAACAAAACATAACACCTCAGATGGAGATATCCTGCTTATACCATGGTCACTTATGAAAGAAATAAATATTAAATCAATTATTAAAACATTAATGTTGTTTTTACCGTTAAGTTATTCACAAGAAGCGGCTGAGTGGACTATTTAATATCTCTCGTTGTGACACGTTGCCAAGGTAACCGGTTCTGGCGACAGAACCTGCAGCTGGTCAGTCTCAGCTGTTATATCAGGCCAAATCAGAGGAGGGAAGTCAGACGTTAACGTCCTGTTACGTTACACAAAGCATCATTTCAGAGGGCAAGTGCACCTCTACGTGCATCCAGAGGATGATGCAAAATTTTGTTTTAAAGAATCAAAGTCCACAGATAATTTCCTAAATTGTTTTTATTGCCAGAAATATTATCCACCATTCACTCTGATGATCGTTAAATGTGCAACTAAGTCTATCCTAAATCATTTTTATATACATTATCCCCCATTCACTCTGTATCAAGCACGTAAGTAAGTAAGGTCAGCAATACAGAAAGACATGCAGCAAACTATTAAAAATTAAATGCAACATTTGCTGTTGATGGTGAAGTTTGATACAGATGCTGGCATGTCCATCATAGTGGCTGAAGGTCGGAGGTTTAACATTTGTGGACCTTGACTGCTGCTGGTTGGGACGTTGCAGGATGACAAAATGTTGCTCCATCCTACAAGGATTTTTAACAGACACCCTGCAGCCAATCAGAATGTTTTTGTTTGTTTTTTTTTGTTTTTTTTTGCTGATCCAAATATTGATCCGATCCGTTACTCAAAACCGTGATCCGATCCCAACCTGAGTTTTTTGATCCGTTGCACCCCTAATAATAAACATAATGAACACACCACTGGGAGATGGGGAGGGGGCACCATGGGAAGAGGGGGCCACGCAGGCTAAATTCATCTTTTTCCTGAGCAAATATGTGACTTATTTTTTTAAATTTTAGAAATTTCATGATTATGATTACTAGGATTCGGGTATTTTTTTTTTTTTTATGATCCTGATTTATGTGGCCCCCACAACATGATGCCTGGACTGCATGTGTGGCGTGCTGGCACTGGGTGCATGCCTGCACTAATTTCTAATATTTAAAAAAAAAAAAAGAGGAAAAATCACCTATAAAAATAGAGGGGCTCAAGGAGACCTTGAAGAAAGCATGGATGTCATTAGGCCTATTTGGGGGGGGGGGCAAACCTTAACTCTAAGATTACTATGTCTAAACAATTAGGGAAAGTCCAGATGATGATGACATGGCTTTAGAGGCTTCTGATATGTTAACTGACAACATTAATTGGAGGCGTACCTGTGAATGTGTGTTTGATGCAAACCTCAAGCAGCTGCGTCCTGGTGTTACATCATGGGAAAAGTCAAAAGAAATCGACCAAGACAGGAAGAGAATTCTGGAGCTCCACAAGTCCTTGGATATAATTCCGAGGTGCGTGTAGGTGCCATGTTCATCTGTTCAAACAATTACATGCAAGTACATACTACATGGGAATGGCTAGCCATCATACTGCTCAGAAAAGAGATGTCTTCTGTGTCCTAGAGATGAACGTGCTTTGGTGCAAAATGTGAGTACATACACAACACAGATGGCATCATGTACTACACAAAATAGAAATTTATTTTGTGAAGTTCATGATGCCATCATTAGGAAATAATACTGTAAAGCAATACTGATACAACATCTCAAGATATCAGCTATGAAGATTAGGCATACAGACATGTATGTTGTATTCTATCTTGTATTTTAACATATACTGACAAATCTGGGTTTAAATAGAAACATGTTCTGCACTGTGACACATTATTATTATTATTATTATTATCATTATTATTATTATCATTATAGCTAATGATGACAATAATTAAGTTTATGAAACGCTTTTCTTCTCTTGAATTCCAAGTCCACGATTCTGATGTTTCTTTAAGAGCATGCCAATAAGGTGGAGTTCCCTGCACGGCCGCTGGGTGCGTGTCTGCTCCATGAATGCTGGGAGAGAGGTGGAGGTAAGAGGAAGAAGGGGAGAGGAAACCAGAGCGAGGAAGAGAGGGAGAGAGGACGGCGTTTTACCAGCCAAGTGCAGCCTGAATCGTGAGGAGCAGACGATGGGGGGGGGGAGGAAAATCCATCTCCTGTTTCTTTTTCTCAAACACTACCTTCATTAAGATGTAGACCAGTGCGCGTTCAAAGACCCGGAGCGTAAGGGTCTTTTCTGATGCAGGAGAATGTCATTTAAAAAACACTTCTGATTTTAAAAAGAAAAAAACCAAACAAAAAAACAACAACAACTGTCTTGGATTAACGGTGCACTTGTTTTGGACGAAAAGCGGAGGGGGTTCCTTAATTTCTTCCAGCGCATGTATAATTGTTGGACCTCATTTAGCCCGAGTTTATACCCTCTGGAATGAAAGGTGCGCCAGTCTTATTCTCAACGTCTAAGCAACCGTCGGGATTTTTTCGGAGGTTGGTATATGTGCTTTTGGGTGGAATGGACCTTAACGGGACGTAACGCACAGAGGAATATTTCCTGAGGTGGAAAGAAAAAGCAACGGATGGAACGCTACTCTAACGGTAAATACACATGCATACTAAATTCTCTTAGCTTCAGACGGAATGAAGGAATGCAAGGTTTGAGCTGTGGTATGATAATCTGTGCAGTAGGCTGATGTTTAGTTCTTGATTTTGACGGCAGAGTTCTCCTGAAGATGTCGCGGTGGTGGAAGTTGCAGTTACTGCACTTGAAATGCTTCATCAAGGGGGTTGTACGATTAGACAATTTTTGCATTTAAGTTTACAAATTTTCAACAAAAAAAGAGAAAAGAAAAAACCCAAACATTATCTCTTCCTGTGTCTGCCACTTTTTTTTTTTTTTTAGATCTCACTCTGCTCCAAGCGCATGGACGCACAGAGTTGCGCAAACGCGCGGAACACCTGCATAAAAAGATGGGTTAGAAAATAAGACTTAAAATACTCGTCCATTGAATTATCTTTCTATTTAATGTACTTTCTAGCCGATGAAATCTCAAATCTTCTCCATCCTTCTGACTGCCCTTTACCACCTGCAGACTGCTTGTGAGCGTAAATCCACTATCACTGCTCAGCTTCTGCTCACGAAAGATGATAGAAATTTGAAATTTAGCCAACCTTCATCGATACTAAACACTTTTTGCGACAATAAACGCATGTGGACATTTGATGCAGATGCTTCTGAGATGTATTTATAAGATGGTAGCCCATTCCCGCTGAATCCTTTTCCCCTCTTGTAGTCTAATGAAAGTACATCACTTATCAGGCTGATTGCGGGGTGTCAGGATGGAGGTAGATGGAGGGAAAGACACACTGCGTGCGTGTGTGTGCGCGCGTGCACGTGTGCTGAAATGGGTCTCTCCCTTTAACCGATCAAGGGAGGAGAGGAGCAGGAAAGTTGCACCTGTCAGTCGGTGTGGGGCACATTCACCTTATGAAACTGGGTGAATGTAGTTGTCTGTATACCAAACTACTGGTCATAAAAACTGCAGATAAAGCATCTGGGTGCCTTAGTGTGGTCTTTGTAAATTGAGCCTTTACCTGCATTATCCCATCACAGGTACTTGTTGGTAAAGACTGGCTTTTGTTGTTGATGTTAGAAGTGGCACATTGTGTTATGTGGGTATGAATATTGCCATTGTGATGTTAACAATCCAGCAAAGTCACTGTTTGATAGCATTAGCTCAGAAAGTTAAGCCCCATCTGTTAACACCCCATCCACACACACACAGCCAACACCTGAACAAACACCTTAGAATGTTTCACATGTAACTGTTATAGTATGAGCTATTTTGATTTGAAATGTATACAAAAGTATTTGTGTGTTAGTGTGCTCAGAAAAGCAAAAATCCATTCATCCATCCTTTATATTGGATTGAGCCTGCTCAGAGTTGTTTTAGGGCAAAAATTACATTGTGCACTTGTAAGTCTACCACTGTACTAACACACAGTACAGACAACAATGCTCACTTAAATCTATGAACAAGTCACACTCACAGGTTAACATCCATGTGGATGATGCATTTGGACTTGAGAATTAGACTGGAGCACAGGAGGAAAACCCACACTGGAGCAGAAGGAACAGTGTAAACTAACAGGAAGATGAGATTTGAAACTGCAACCTTCGTACTGTGAGGGATCATTGATATGTGCTGTCCCACTTTTCTAAAGCCAGCATGTTTTGTCCAAAAATTACACATGCCTGTGGATAAAGAGTAAAAGCATGTGTGAGAATAGGGTTTAGGCACAGTCAGTTCACACTATCCCAAGGGCACTGAACTACATAGTCCAGCCCTCAAAGAAAGCATCCACATTCTCATCTCCTATCAAGTACAATTCTCCTGTTCCATCCATTCTCTTTCCTTCTATTCTTTCATCATCCTCTTCCATCATCCTTTTCTATATTTAACACTAGTTTGTGAAAAGTTAGCTGTGTTACATTCGTTTATTAAGCTTGCATTTGTTTTTAATAATGAATTGAGGTGACCTAAAGCTTTTACGTTGTCAGTGGGAATCAATGTTTTGTCCAAAATTTACATATAACATTTTTGTCAGGACTCCTCAGTCTCAAATTGTAACCATCTTTTTCATTAATGTACTTTGTGCATCCAAAACATTTTATTCAGCTTTTTAATAAGCCAGGCTGTAATCTTCTCATAACCTTAACTAATAGGATTTAGTGCATAAAGCTAACAACATCAACAACAACAACAATCATCAAAAACAATGATCTCACACAACAACTTCAAACTTTGAGGCAAAACACTGCAAATAAGCCCCTGGATTCACAAACGAAAACAAGTTTAAAAGTATATGTATAAAAAGTCACGTAACCTTTTTGTTTCACTGCCTGGCATTAAGTCAGAGTAATTTTTCCTGCTTTAGGTTAGCGTTAGTAGAAATGATTTCTATTTGCTAAAGGCTAGAATAATGACATCTTTTTTTTTTTTTATTATTTTTTCTGACTTTCAGAGTCAGAGGTTTACAACTGCGTGACTTGGGTCAAATGTTTAGGGTTTCCTTCTACAAGCTTCTCACAATAATTTAATCGCTGGAATTTTGGCACATTCCTCCTGATAGAACTGATGAAACCAAATCCGGTTTGTGGGCCTCCTTGCTTGTAAATGGCTTTTCAGCTCTGCCCACAAATGATCTATAGAACTGAGATCAGGGCTTTTTTGATAGCCACTCCAAAGCATTAACTTTGCTGTTGTTAAGCCACTTTAACTAATTTTGGAGTGCATTTTGGGTCATTTTTCAATGACCAGGTGAAAAAAACTCAGAGATTTAAAATCTCTTTTCCAAGAGTGACCTGGCCAAGATGGCAGCATAAAAGCAGGATGGTTACAGCGAGCACACAAGACACAAATAAAATACAGTCAACAAGTACAGTCACATGATCCAACTGACCTAATTTCCCTGTCTTTTATAATTGATATAATTGAATAGTCCAACAAGGGTAAAAATGTGGTCGTTTTCTGACTTGTAATGAAAAACATTATTTATTCCTAAAAAAGAAACCCAATTTCAATTTGGAAACAAGTTGATGGATTTGCAGTTTAAAGGACAGGTTCTCATCAGTTAGAATGACTAAATATTTATAAGATGTGACCATTTCAGTTCCAACCCCCAAAATAGTTTGCAGCTGAAGAAGGTAAGATGGAATCTGCTGGCCATTTGAAAACAACATCTTTGATTTATCTGCATTCAGAACCAACTTGAGCTGAGTCAGATGGAACTGAACAGTGTCAAAGGCTGCCTGCAACAACTCAAGGCATTTTAAAGCTGAAGACGAACGATAAATTACTGTATCATCGGCATAAAAATGGGACTCAGTATCAGACAAATTATCACAAAGATTATTTACATGAATTGTGAACAGCAATGGCCCCAGTATAAAACCTTGAGGAACACCCTTTAGGGCAGAGGAGAAAGACCCGGTGGCTTCATGATTCACACCAATCAATCCACACCAATCTTGTGGAGCCTGTTTGCCAGGACAACATGGTCGACTGTGTCAAATGCCTTTGACAAGTCTATAAAAAGAGCTGCACAGTATTTTCAGTTGTCTAGTGCCTCTATGATGTTGTTCACCATTTTAACAGCTGCAGTTATTGTACATGTGCTGTTTACAAAAATCTGACTGGTATTGTGAGAGGAGACCACTAGTATCTAAAGAACTTCCATGCTAGTTCCACATCATTAAAAAATGAGATTGTGGACCAATCAAAGTGCCATAGTTCAAGATGAACACACTGCTCACAGAAATGTTTATAATCCCTTTGTTTTTGAGAGCTTAGCTGATGGTGGCAATAACACCATGATTGCTTGTATCATTTGCAAAAATAAAGATGTATGGATTTTTTTTAGGAGAATTAGTTAAGAACAAATCAAGAAGAGAGGAATTCTCTGGACATTTAAGGTTTAGGCACGTTTATAATTTGTGTAAGGTTAAAAGAATTGCACATAGATTTAAAACAGAAACAGAGGATAAACAGTCCCAGTTCAGATCCCCTGTAAGTCTAAAATGGAAAGTTACTTATTCAATAATGATAAAGTCTCACTGCCAGCAGAAGATGGTCTATAGCAGCCTACAATGGTGAGAAAGTGACCTTTTAGAAGCTCCAGCTTTAGAGCAAGAAATTCAAATTGACTTCTGAAGGAAAGAGATAATTGAACAGTAACATGTAATTTCTGTCTTACATATGTTGCTATGCCCCCACCTTTCCTAGGATGGTCACAACGATAAACATTGTATCCTTTTAATAGCAATGTCCTTGTCTGTGATGGATTCCCTTAGCCAAGTTTCAGATAGGACAAGAATGTCAGTATCAGTCGTTTTAATCAAGATTTTAACAAGGTCAGGTTTTGGCAATAGACTTCTAACAGTTAACTGCAGAACACCTAGCCCTGATCTGGATTTAAAATCAGTTGGAGTACTCAAACAGTTAATATCTGGGCTGGGATTGAGTTCAATGTTCCCTGACAGTAAAAATAAAAGGAACATAAAACCTTTCTTCCTCACTGGGTATGTAGTGTTTGAGTAGAACTATGCATATTCCTTGTGCTGCTAGAACTTGGGGAGTAAGAATGAAGCGATAACAACCAGTCATATGTACTGAATAATACAACAAAGTGAGGCAAAATGGCATCATCAGTACAATACATGGTTTGGATGGGCCAGAACTCAAAAAAGATGGTATCCCAGTCAGTGTTTTTTCTGGAAAATAAGTAATGAGTAATAATACTACAGTCATCCCCATATTCAGTGGGATGCCAACTGTTTCCAACCACTTCACGTTAGCTGATGGCAAGCAAAGAGAAAAGAGCCAGAAGAACAAGCACTCCATTTGCCATGGAGGCTAGCTGCTGTAGTACTGGTGGAGGCTGGTTGCTGTTGAACTGGTGGAGGCTGGCTACTACAGGCTTAGTTGTGGCTAGCTGCTGCAGGGCTGCTGAAAGCTAGTTGCTGCAAGGCTGGTGGGGCTTAGCTGCTGCAGGGTTATTGGCAGCTAATTGCTGAAGGGCTCCTGGCTGGCTGCTGCAGGACTTAGTTGTGGTTAGCTGCTGAAAGCTAGTGGCTGCAGTACCGGTGAAAACTGGCTGCTGCAAGCATACACCACCATTCCAGAAAGGCTCAAGAATTAAAACTGTTCAGCTAATTCAAACAGTCCAGTGCTGAGCCATGCACTACAAATTTAAATTAAGAAAAACTCCAGGGTTCAGGCAGGCCACAAGCAAGACCAGGCCTCAAACGAACCCAAAGCAATTAGTACTCAAGTGTCCAAGAAAATAAGCTTCAGCAATCTCAGAGTGGGAAAACATCTCAGATTCAAAACCAGTTTTCATAAAATGGAAGACATAACTTAAAACATTAGAATTAAGACTTCACATTCAGAACTCACAAATGAAAAGCTGGATTGGCTGCCATCTTGATGCATGCTGATTAAAATTCCATTTGGAAGACATATTTGTGCCTGATGTTTAACTTCCCTGCTTATGTCCCAATGTTGCTTCCATGTCTCTACATTATATTCTTTCCTCATAGTGCCATCTACAGGTGAAACTCAAAAAATTAGAATATTGTATAAAAGTTATTTTAATTAAGTAATTCAACTTTAAATGTTAAACTACATAGACTCATTACATGAAAAGTGAGATATTTCAAGCCTTTATTCATTATAATTTTGATGACTATGGCTTACAGCTTATGAAAACCTCAAATTCAAAATTTCAAAGTTAGAATATGACATGAAATCAAAAAGGATATCAAATACAGAAATGTCAGCCCTCTGAAAAATATAATCATGCATATGTGCTTGGTTTTTGGTTTGGGCCCCTTTTGCGTGAATTACTGCCTCAATGCGGCATGACATGGATGCTATCAGCCTGTGGCACTGCTGAGGTGTTATGGCAGACCAATTCAATTCATTTATATAGCTCCTATTTATGACAAGTCACCTCTAGGCTCTTTAGAAACCCAGAGCTTGACCCCCGAGCACATGCCAACACCATCAGTGGTAAGAAAAAAATCCCTCATGGGAAGAAACCTGGACCAGAATCTGGATCTTAGGGGGACCCTCCTGCTGAAGGCAGCAGGGTAAGAAGATGAGGATAATTAGGACAGTGGGAAGGAAGAACAGAGATGTACAATATATGGGTTTAAGCATATATACTATATGTTGTACAAGAATATATGACAAATATATACATTTTAATATGTAAAGGTATGTAATAATTATAAAATATTAATGTGTATAGACATCTAATAAGTTTATGTAAAAATATAAATATGTGGTGGTCCGGACTGCAGGAAGGCCACACAGGCGAACATCCCACAGCAGCATCCAGTCACAGGTGTAGTTGAACGACAGCATCACCGCCAGAGCATCACCATGAGACCTCCTGAAAAAGGAGAAGAGAGAAGAGAGCGAGACTACAGAAGATAGACAACTTTGATTCTATTAAATGAGTCAGGACAGTCTGGAACTAAGATAGGACAAATGCTCAGTGTCCAAAGGACTCCCCCAGCAGCCTAGGCCTATAGCAGCTTGAACATTACTCTAGCAGATAATTCAGTTCTTTTTCTCATGCTACATTTGCATAGCATTATTTTGTGTTATTTATGTTAATTGGTGGAATTGATAAAACAGATATATCAATACAACCCAGAATTCTTCTGATGAACTGTCCATCTTATCGTGAGATGCCTCTTTTACTGCTTGACGTCATGCGCCATAACCACACAGTCGCAAAAAGATGATCGGTGGAGGAAATAACACCTAAAATGTCCAGGTGGTTTAATTCAAACAGCCCAGTGTGTGCTGGTGACGTGCCTCTGAATCCATGTCAATGACAGTGTTTAGGCTACGACTTCTACGTGGATTTTAAAAACGTTGACAGAGCAAAAATATATTTTAAAATTTGTACTTTAACCATATTCTAACTCTAACAGCTACTTTGCCAACAATGTTTACAAAATTCAGATTAAATGTGCAATCTAGGTTTGCACCAAAATGACGGACAGTAATTACAGAACCTGAGAATAATTTACTATGTTCAAATCCATAATCACCTTTAATATCACACATCTTGTTAAATGTAAATATTCATTTACAACCAGAAAACCCTCAAGCATACCCGATATTCAATGTTACTTCACGTCTTCGCCCAACACGGACTGAGTCATCAGACGTAGCCTCAGACCTCAGCTAGTTATGAGCTCTTAGCCACCAATAAAAGCCAACAAATTATATATTTCTTTTTACTATAATGTATGATGTTGAGATAATCACATTAATATTTTATTTCAGTATTAATAAGATAACTTATTAAGATATTATATATTGTTATAAGATATTAAGCCAACCTAGCAGGCTGTTGGAGGAATCTGATATTTTGCTACTGCTATTTATTAGCATAAAATGAATAATAATTTCACTCACTAAAAAATAGAAGCACACTACTTTTAGATGGTCTGTGCGTTAGGACAGCAAATCATATTGGCTTAAAAAGTAAGGATTATCCTGCTTTTGTACTAACTCACTTTTTACATATCAAGTTCACCGAAATGGTTAAATCATGCTCGGGCTGTAAAAAGCCTGACGTATGTGTCAGTTAAAAGACCACCCCCCAAAATGATATTTGTACCAGGTTGTAAAACTGATTAATTCTGCTGCGAAATTGGCAATTTTAACATGGGGGTCAATGAGGAATTGCTATGTTTTGGTGCCAGCATCTAGTGGTCAGTGGAGGAACTTCAACAAAATGTATTTCCGCTTTGGCTTCAATACATGTTGTGGTTCATGCCCCTGCTCTGGTGTGGGCGTGCCTCTCATCTCCTTGGCAACAAGGATCTACACCTGCTCCTCATCTTGACAGTCTGTGGAAACTGCAACATGTAACAGCCGTGCTACAGCTTGCGTCAGTAGACTCCATGATGAAAAACGTTCCAAGCGTGTCCAGCTGTCCAAGTGTGTCCAGCTGTTTTTCTGAGACCTTGGTTGAGAAAGTCGTGACCTCAGGACGGAGCTCTACATCCAAACTTGGGTCAATCAGCTCAAAGTTCATGTTGTCTAATGATGAACTCTCTGGTTCCAGCAAGAACTTTGGATCAATCAACCAATTGGTGCTTTGCAGCTGGCTTGCAGGCACAGACCTTGTACCATGGTCAGCCGGATTGTCTTCAGTGGGAACATATCTCCACTGACTTGGACAATTTGCCTGTCTGATTCTTTGTACGCGGATGATGACATACACATATAATCTTCAGGATGTGTTGTTTATGTTGCCTTTGACATATTTCCTCTTTGACTTGTTCTGCAATTTCGGTGGCCAACACTGCTGCACAGAGTTCTAATCTTGGGACGATGAGTTCTGCCAGAGGTGCCAGTTTGGCCTTGCCAACGACAAAGCTGACCTCAAGGAGGCCATCCTCAGCCTCCACCTTAAGGTAGGCAACTGCTGCGATTGCCTTTACCGAGGCATCAGAAAAGACCCACAGCTCCATGCCTTTGAACCTTGTCAGTGAGAAAGAAGTGTAGGTGCATGGGATGTTCAGCTCATTAAGCTCTTGCAGTGAGTCTTGCCACCTTTGCCACTTAATGAACTTCTCAGCCGGCAGGGGTGTCCTAGTCTGTACCTTGAGAGACTACTTCTCCTAGAAGGAGCCTTCCTTGGACTGTCACTGATGCTAGGAAGCCCAATGGATCGAACAAATTATTGAGGGTGGAAAGCACCCCTCTCCATGTGAAGGGTTTCAAAGACTCAGGAATTTTGAAGGTGAATGTATCTCTTTTCATATTCCAGGCTATATCCAGACTGCACTGAACAGGTAAGTCATCAACCGCAAGGTCCAGAGGCTCAATGTCTTTGGCTCGATCCTCTTGTTCAAGGTGATCTTGTGGAGCTTAATGTTGTAACATACCAGTAGGTTCTGAGCTCTCTTTAAAACATTAACTGCTTCAGCCTCTGTTGGGAAGAACCTGAGAGCATCATCCACATAAAAATCTGTCTGGATGAAATGACAAACATCACTGCCAGAGTTCTTTTCAACCTCTTGTGCTGCTCTTCTTAAACCTTAAGTGGCCACCACTAGTGATGGGCTGTTCCCAAACACATGGACCTTCATGCAGTAATCCACCACTTCACTTTCTGGGTTGTTGTCTCTGAACCACAAGAAGCACAAGACATCTCTGTCTTCTTCCTGGACAAGAAAGCAATAGAACATTCGCTCAATGTCAGCGACTGTGGCACAAGCCTAAGAAGAACCCCAAGCAGGCTATTATTGAGGTTTGGCCCTGGAAACAATACCTCATTCAATGACACTCCCTGGAAAGCGAGCACTAGAGTCAAACACAACCCAGATTTTCCCAGGCTTCTGCGGTTGGTACACCCCAAAAATTGGAAGGTACCATCTTTTCCTCCCTCGCTTCCAGAGGTGGTGCCAACTCAGCATGGTAATTATCTAGGATACCTTGCATGAACTTCATGAAATCCTCTTTCATGCTGGGTTTCCTCTGAAAATTATGTTGCAGTGACATAAGTCGTTGGTATGCATAGTGTCTGTTGTTAGGGAGCCGCTTCCTTGGGTTCCACAATGGCAAGCGTGCCACCCAGCTGCCGCTTTCATCCCTAACAAACCCCTTTTCCATCAGCTGCAAGAAGGACAGATCATCTATGGAAGTTGCTAGCTGATTGTCCATTTCGGACCTTTGGAAAACTGTTCCACCAAGGTGGTCGTCCTGCTGCACTGGAGTACATAACAATGGAAGTGCGCTGTTCTGCTTGAAACTCTGACTGATGTCCTCAACCTTTGCTTCTTTTCCTCTGATATAATATCTGCAGTTCCTCCATTTCAGTTGTAGTTGGTATGACAATCTGTGTGGTAAGGAAATCCCTCTGTGGACACTTTTTATCTTGTCTAGAGTTGAATTTCTTCTGGTTGGAATGACTTGTATAAGTCCTTTTTTGTCTGTGTAGCAGTACTTGCTGGAATGTGTTTAAAGTGGCCCACAACTTTTCTGCATTTGGCTAGGACGTTGTCGAACAAGCTGTTCTGCAGACAGCATTTTGTCACATATTGTGACAAAATGCTGGAGACAGTGCACAACGCCGGGGATGTGTTCAAAGGCAGATGTCTTGCAGCAGCAATCATTTTTCTTGTGTGCTGACTTGATCTGAAATGTTCCACAGCTGTGCAACATGAATAAAATGCTCCACACACCTTTTAGCAAAATGTCTACCATCAGTTTTCATTGCAATCAGAGCATTTGAATGTAGCACCCACTGTTCATCAATATAATACACTGTAACTCCAAGGTAATTATGGTTACGGGGAGATATCCAATAGTCTCCAGGGAGAGCAACATTTGGTGCACATTGTAACACAGTTGCTTTTGTAATCCTCTTCTTTTCATACAACTTGTGTAATCTTCTTGTTATGGTGCATCTGGAGGGAGGCTCATACATGCCATCATTCATTGCAGTCCTGAGAACGTTCCTCAGGCTTCTCCCACACCGCGCTAGATCCAATCTAGCCCACTGAAGCCTCACTCCATTGTGTGTGTGAGTTGGCAATTTGCCAGCATCAACTGTGTGTATCGATTTTAAATGAAACAGCAGACTGGAGGTACTCGGATGATATGAAAATTTTGAGTTACAGCGATTACAAATAACTGTCACCTTGGCTGTCTGAAAGAAAGTTTAAAATAAAATTGTCCATGTAAGAGCTAGTTACTTTTCTCCACTTTTCTGTATAAGCCAATTCTTTTCCTGTGATCACTGCAGCAGTTTTAGGCCCACTCCAAATGCTCTTATCGGTTGCGACGCAACTGCTTCTGAAGAGTGCAGACGTGTCTGCTTGCTCCTGCTTTTTCCTGCAGCTTGTTGCTTTATTTGCTTTTGAATCATTCTACTTTCCGCAAGTCTTGGATATGATTTTATTCTTTTTCTTTTAAGTAAACCAAGACCTCTTCTAAATAATTTTTTAGTAGAAACTGCAACATTTTTCTTATAGTTCTTTGACACGCAGTGCTCCGTGTGCGTGGCCTACACACAGCTGCAGCCTGTTTTACAGTGTCTGGGCACTGTAAATCAGTGCTTTAGCATTCAGCTAAAGCTTAACAGCCTGGAAAGGTGCTAACTGCTAGGCTAACGATCAAAAAGATGCCTGCCTTTTCCATGGATGACTACCACGGCCACCTACAGAAGATAGCGGTGATGGAGATGAAAATCCAACGCTTAGAAGTTAACGTGAAGGTAAATGGAATGTGTGGAAATGAAACAACCTTGCCCCTGGCTCAGAGGAGGTGAACAGTGGAGATGGACAAGCTAACACACGGCTAACGGGCACAGATAACATGACCAAGACTATGTAATAATCCTCCCTGAACTCTCTCAGTGCAAAGCCAAAAAATTAAATCATATCCCCTGGAAGTGGGAGGACGTATCACAGGAAGGACACAATGAGCTGGAATGTGTGATGAAACCAAGTGGCCTTCACTTCCCCCAAGAAAGAAGAGCTCTTCTACCCCTGTACATGGGAGGAAACAGGACTGTACAACTGTTAATGGGAAGGTGAACAGCAAACCACAAAAACAACCGAGTATGAAGCTGCAGAACAGATTTGCCCCACTGTCGGTGGACCCTGGAGACCATCCATCTCAAGATAGCAGGGTAAGGACTGGACACCAAAAAATAAACAGCCAGATAGATAGCTGAAGGCTGGGCCTAAAACTGTGATTGTGGGTGATTCTACTGTATAGGATTTACGGAGATTGTGCAGTAAGAGAACCAAAGTCCTCTGCTGTCCCAAGGGATATAGTCAACAACATGCAGGAGAGGATTCTTAAAGTCCTGGCTGAGTATCTGACTGAAAAAAACATTGTTCTGCATACAGGAACAAACAATGTCTCCAAGCAACAATCTAAGGTTCTGAAACAGGACTTAACTGGATTGTTAAACACAGTGATCTGTCTGAATGTAGCTGTATTCTTCAGTGAACCTGTTCCACCCATCAGAGGAGGTGAAGAAAGGTTCAGCAGGCTGCTGGCCCTGAATAAGTGGCTTCTGTCAGCATGTGCTGACCCCTCGCTGCATTTTATAAATTTTTTGGGAATGCAGGCATCTTTTTAAGGTGGATGGATTTAATTTTAACAATTCAGGGGTGAGACTGTTCAACTCCAATTTATTTTACTTCTTGCACCATCTGCCTGAGCACAGCACCAAGGCTGAGATAAACAAGGAGTTATTACATAGAGAAGACCAATCAAAGCCCAGTGAAGGTCTTGAGGAGGACCTGCATCTGCCCCCACCTAGAGCTTTGAGAAGGAGAGAGATCAGAGGCAAAAGGAAGGATCTTTAAATGCCTCCAACCCCCCTAATGACCAAGACCCATCTTCATCCCCACAGACACCTAATAGGTCATCACTCTCCTTGCTCTCCCTTTCCCACTCCTCCCCTCACCTGAAATTCACACAGCAGATAATGGAGCGGGTCAATGTTGGGCTCAGGTCTACACCCCGGCCAAATCCCTTTGTGTTCCCCACACACCCCCCAGCAGAGAAACAGCAGTTTTATGTAATGAATCATTCCAATGTAAGCAGTTATCTCCTGGAAGTTTTCAGTCTTTTGAATATGTGGCTCTACAGCTGACGGTCTCATCCAGAGTCCTGGTTCTTAATGTCTACAGACCCCCCAAATAATGTTCAGACCTTTTTGATGATTTCAGTGAACTGCTGTCTACGATCTGTGTTGACTTTGACTGTGCAATTATTGTTGGTGATTTTAACATCCACTCTCAGGACAAAGTGACCAAAGACCTGAATAACATTCTAGACAACTTTGGACTGACTCAGCATGTAACCGAGTCAACACACATTAGGGGACACACTCTGGACCTACTGATATCTAGAGGACTGAGTATTTCCAAGGTTACTGTGTCTGATGTGGGCCTGTCTGATCATTCCTGTGTTTTTTTGAGAGAACAATTTCATTGCACACAAGTTTTTCCAGAGAGGTTGTAACAAAACGGTGTATAACTGAAAATAGCATAGTTTCTCCATGGAGAAACTCCACACTAGTGTGCCAAAAGAGATTGTCATAAATCTGATCACAGATGGAGAACAACAAATCTTCAAGTTCATTATGAAATCTATAAAGAGAAACTTCACTGTTATAATTTACATCTGAGGAATGCAAGGA
>JBAMYA010062722.1:0-27497 GCA_037176975.1 Arrhamphus sclerolepis | reverse complement strand
GAGGTATGAAACATAACCCGTTAACTGCTGCTGATAAAATGGTGAATTATCTATTCTGTTGGGTTCGTATATTTGTAGATCTGATTCTGATGGAATCACGACCACAAGCCATGAACCTCACCACACATCACTGGTCTTGATAAAAGCTAAAAGGATTTGAAAATGCAGCAGGAAAACAGAAATGGAATATGGAATTATTATTAAATGCTCAGTTACAAAATTAATTCCTACATGAATTTTCAAATTTGGTTATTTATTTTCAATTTTAAAATGCATTTTAAAAAGATTTTGAAAATATATTATTTAATGATGAATTTATTATTAATTACACAATTCATTTTTTAAAACTCTAAAATCTTTAGTAAGAAAACACTTTAGAAATGTACCTATTTATTTATTAATTTTAAAATCACAAATTGAAAAAAGAAAAAAAAATCTTGACCTCTTAATATATATATGTATAAGCTATTTTTGTTGTTAAATTTAAAATTTAGCAAAATTGAGACATTTATTTCCCAATAACCAAGAGGTTTTATCATACAATCGCAAAATGGCAAATTTCACAATATCATCTTTTTTGGGTTTTGTCAGAAAACAAACAAACAAACAAAACAAAACAAAAAAACAACTCAATTTTCTTAAACTTTTTTTGGGAAAACAGAAAGAAAACAAAACAAACCAACAAAAAACAACAACAACAAAAAAAATCTAATTTTGTTGTAAAATTTCAAATTTACTTCCAAATAACCAAGACCTTGTTACTTTTTAAGAGTTTTTAAGACTTAATTTTTTCAATCATGAATTGGAATTTTTTTAAATTTAAAATTAAATATTTTTTCTGAAAATATCAACTTTTTGCAACATTTTATCAAAAAGTTGTAAAATTTCAAATTTTGCATAATTTCAACTTTTTGCCCTACAGTGACATTATTTTCTGTTCTAAAAAGCTTAATTTTCCAAAAATTACATGTTTTGACAAAAATGAGCAACTTTTGTTGTAAAATCTTTTTCAAACATTTGCTAAACCATGACTTTTTGACATAATCCAGCTGCTCTCCACCTCAGTTATTACATTTTTTAATGTCAGTTCTGCTGAAATCTCATCTTTGCATGCTCTCATGGGTCAGATAAAATGAACTGGCGTGTCAGATTTGGCGTGCTGGCCTTGAGTTTGACGCATGTGTTTTAATGGCAGAATGAGTGAGAGATGACCTACGATACAAATGTACGAGTGAGTCAAAGAGACGAACATCAGCCAAAAGCTCTACCCACAGACAGCAACATGCTGAATTTCCATCTTGGCGAACTGACGAGGAAGATGTCTGCCAGGACTAAGAATAGCTGTCGTGCACCTTGAACCTCCCCGTGCTCAATAACATCACTGTATGTTAGTGTTGCTTAGCGTGGAGCAGCTGAGATGGTGTAAACAGTTATTCAAGGCTGGAAAGCACTTATTCATCTGACCGAGAGACCTCAGTAAAAATAGCTTAATGGTTTCTCAAACCATGACTCAGCGCTAAAACTCAGGGGTATAAACACAGTAGAGCAGACGGACAGTACCATGTATAATCAAACCTTTTGACAGATAAACATCTCATGTTGTCAGATAAGTTTTGATTTTAACTTTTAGAGAGCAAACAATGTTTCCATTCTGCATAACAAAATCAGAATTGCAGAGGGGGAGGGTGCAGCCAAATCACATCAATTAAGGAGTATTTTAAGATACAGAATGGTGCTGAATGATACTTATCTTCTTCACATTAAAGGAGCCATCTTTAATGTCTTCTTGAACATGTTTGTTCTGCATGTGCTCATAATCACACACGCTCAAAGAGACATGGTCGGAGGAATCATCTCAGGAGGGATACTACTGCTGCTGATGCTGTTTTTAATAAAGTTTTTTTACACAACTGAAAACTGCAATGAAGGGCTAAAGGGTTCAGCTGGACACTATTGCCATAGCAACTGGATTTTATTTTGCAGATGTAAGTAGTAATCTGAGGAAGGCGCAGAAGCAGCAAGCTGAATTTTACATGTTTACAATTTCTAATTGAAGCATGGAGGCCATAGCGTATGAATATAAAGATGGATGGATGTTATGGTATTGTAAGAAATAATATGGAATTATCAGTAGTTTATTAACGTACAGGTTCACACTGAGTGAGATGACTCACATCCATGAAAATAACTACACCCCAAAGCCTTCATCACCTCCGCTCTTCCGTTTGAACTATTTCTTGTATTTCTCTTCTGTATTGCCATTTCTTTTCCCCTCTGTTTCCTCATCTGCCTCTCCTCCTACACCTCATCCAGTCCATTTGGTGCATTTATTCTTGTTTATTTCCTAGTCTAAGTTAAAGCTTCCCCTCAGCGAAGTTAAAGCTTTAACGTGTCCGTCTGCATCTCTGTTCATGTTCACAAACATTCGGGCCCTGATTGGTGCTTTGAAAGCTTCAACTGAAATTACAAGCATGTTATGCAAAAGTGGATTTTTTTTCTTACTGATTTACTTCAGATTTTCTTTAAACCCAGCAGACATTAAAATGTGTTAATAATTTACTTCCACCATTAATAAATCACACAACAACAAACACACACAAGCGCTTCATAGTTTAGATACTTTGGCAGAGCACCAGAACCCATACAGTCTAATATTTTGTTGACAGCTTGAGTTTTAACTATGATGTGCACTCACTGTGACATCATTTCATTTCTTTCCAGAGCAGCTTTCAACCCAATTAATCCTGGTATTGTTGGCTTGAAATCATTTTGTCTCCAACAAAGAAATAAAAAAATAGATCTGTTGATAGAAAACCTTGGTCATATTCAGGCAGTCAGGAGCTGATTTACTAAATAAACACCAGATCATGATACTGCCTCCACTGGCTTGCACAGGTGGTACTGGGAATGATGGGTGCAGGATTCCATCAGCAACTGGATTTATACAAATTTTCCTACAAAAAATTTGAAGGACTGCGGCACTTTTTCTTGTTAATTAACCAGATTTTTTTTTTAATTATTGCAATTATCGTTATCATAATAATAATAATGATAATAATAATAATATAATTGTTATTATTATTAGTAGTAGTAATAGTAGTCTATTATCAATAATTAAAATATGTTCAACCAAAGGTGAAAGTGCAGTTCCTGGAATGACCACACGGCATCCAAAATGAACTAAAAAGAATGAGAAATGTTAGGAGGGTTAATCTTTTTCAACATCAAACCACAATTTTACTCCCAACTAAGAGCATTTTTTATTTATTTTATTTTTTTGATTGACAGCTGTGTTGCACTCTGTGGTGTTATGACTGATGGATTCAGTTTTTTATTTTATTTTTTTCCCCTCAGAGACCACTGACAAGGCTTTTGCTGCAAATAAAATCAGTTATTAAAACTGGAATGTTTTTCTGATAAAAGAGCACATATCTTTTATTTTAAAAGAAGTGAAAGGAAGTACACATTTTAACTAAGGACGGTCATTTAATAAATAGTTCAAAGAGGAGAAATAATTTAAATAATTTGCACCAGTGAGATTACATTGATTATTGAAACAGAGGGTTTCAACATGTTCAGACTTTTCACTCACTTTATTAGAATAGCAGCATTTCTGACCACAAATCTGAAGAAGAATAAGTCATAAAAAAAAAACAACAGAAAATGACCTAAGAAAAACAAAAGGCTGCTAATTCTGTCAATTTTGCAATCTTGTAAATATTTTTTTCCAACAAAAATGTGTTACTTTAGGACAAAAAGTGGCAATTATTAAAAAAAAGAAGTTGTAAATCTGCGAGTTTACAGGAAAGAAAAAGTTATTTTAGGGGTAAAATCTTAATTTTATGATTCAAAAGAAATCTAAATTTTTTTGTGTAATTTAAAAACAAAAAGTTGTAATTTTAGCAGCATCACAGTTGAACTTTTGACACCCAAGAAGGAGCTAAGAGAACTAACCTTAGCCTCCAAACAAGCAATGAAAAAGATCATTTATATTCTTTCAACGTATAAAATAAAAAAATAACATATATAATAATTGACCCTTTGGTGGTAACCATGGTGATGATGTGGTCAAAGAGTTGAAAGAAAGAAAAAAAAAAGAGTTTGGTGCAGCTTGCAGAGGCTCAATCTATTTTTCTAACATCCTGCATAAGTAGATTATATCAACAAGTTTATTCTGGTTCCCAGCTGTACGTCTCACTTCAGTGCTGTTGGACATCAGACCCTGAGTCAGCTCAAGTGCCATTCCTATTTTCTTGCCCATTACCACAGCATTCCTGTGGTGTGGAAACATATATTTACACCCTTGTTAAAAATTAAACTATGCTTCAATGATAACCTCTCTCAGCTACTCTAAGTTAACTGCTGATCTGTGAAGATTAGAGAAATGTGTCAGTATATACAATCAAACCCAAAATTATTCATACCCCTGTCAAATACAAGGAATTTCATAATTTTCCTCATTTACAGATTATTTCACCTCAGATTTGATACAAATAAGAGACGCGACAAAATCTGAAGCTATGACCAATTTACTTTAGATATAAAGTATAAAGAAACATCTTTAACAGGGTGAAAACAAATAATCTCAGTGTCCAAAATGATTCATACCGTGTCTCAATAATCAATTGCAAACCCGTCATTTTTCATCACAGCCTCCAAACGATTTTTGTAATTGTGCATACTGGCCACTGCACAACATTAATATCATTGTCCTAGAACCATTTCTGAACCACCTTGGCCGTATGCTTTGGATCATTGTCCTGCTGAAAGGTCTAATGCTCCCCCAGGTCTGGGTTCTCTGCTGACTGCCAGAGTCTTCATGTCCTGCTCTTTCCTAATGATGTCTTCCACTTTAACCAAGTTGCCAAGTCTGTTTGCAGAAAATCAGCCCCATAGCATGACGCTTCCACCTCGACATTTCACAGTAGGGACTGCGTTCTTTGGATTGTAGACTTCGCCCTTTTTTCACCAAAGCTCACCTTTTTCTCTCTGCCCAAAAAGGTCTATATTTGATTCATCTGACCACAGAACAGATGACCAGAAGCTTTCGTCTTTCTCTAGGTTCTTCTTTGCAAAGATCAGATAAGCTTTTACATGCTTTGGTTGGAACAGGGAGTCCTTCATGGTCGACGTCCATAGAGAGTGTTTGGTGCAGTCCCTGCCTTGATGTAGTCACACCACTTTCACTCAGTTCCTTCAGGACAGCCTTGGTAGCAGTCCTTGGATTGTTTTCTACATCTCGCTTGATCTTTCTGGCTAGTTGAAGTGACACTAGTGACTTCCGTCCTTGGAGGGTTTTCACTGTGTTAAACTTCTGGTACTTCTTGAAGATACTTTGAACTGTTGACACTGGCATCTGAAATTGTTTGGAAAAATTTTTTGTAACCTTTTTTTTTATTCCTTTTTGGCATTTACAATGCATGCTCTTAAGTCCTCGTTGAGTTCTTTGGTCTTTCCGTGGCAAGTTTTGAGTTGACATAAAAATGACTGAAATGTCACAAGAAAGTTGACTTTTATAGTTAGGAAACTGTATAATCTAAAGAAAACTAAAATAAAGAAACTCAGAAACTTTGAAAATAAACACTTTTGAGATCATTAAACACTTAGCAAATGGTTTGTTTGAACATCTTATGGCTACTTGTCTTGGTATCACTGAGGTATGAATAATTTTGGACATGGTGATTTTTTTCTTTTTGTCAAACTTTAAATAAACACCTTTAACGTTACTTCATTTAAATAAATTGGACATGGCTCCAGACGTTCTTGTGTGTCCTATTTATATCAAATTTGAGTTGGAAAAAAATGATCTGTAAATGAGAGAATTAAGAAATTGCTTGGCGTATAAATAATTTTGGCCTTGAGAGTATAATTAAGGAAATATCAATGCTGTATCACACGCAGCTGTAAGATTCAAAGTTCTACACGTTTGCAACGTCCGTGCTTTCTCGTACAAACACTTGAGAAGGTTAGCTGCTCTGCCCCTGTGTCTAAAACAAACACTTTGATGCACAACATGCACAGATGGCCTTTTAAGGAAGACGGAGCTGCAGCTGCGTGTGCTATTCTTCTGGTTTTTGCACCTTCAGCCTTTATCCACACACCTTTTAGCAGCTGCTCAGAGCTGCTGGCAAAGAAGGAAGGTGAGAGTTTTTGTGTGTGCAAAAAAGGCATGACTTTAATAAATTCCTAACTGTGTGAGCAAGCAGGACCAGAAGGAAACTGTATTGCTCAGCAAAGTTCAGCACGGATGAGCTGAATGTGAGTCAGTCTGAGGAAGTGAACTCTGTCAGCTCTTTGGGACTCTGTGTAACTCCAGTGCCAAAGATACATTTTTCAAGGCACAAGTTATGACTTTAAGGAACAAATTTACATGAAAACTAACGAAAACACATTTTAATTGTACAGTTTGCACAGCTTTACACTAAAATCAATCAAACAACATTAAAGCAATACTAATTTATTAAAGTGTTACTTAATATCCAAACAGTTTTTGATGCAATCACTTCTTTGAAGTCTGTTTGCTTTAATCACTGACTGTATAATAACTGTAGATGAACTTTCGGGTCATGTGACCCATAGATTTATATAGAGAGACTTTGACAAAGTTGTCAAAGCCAACAGCTAGCTGTTGGTCAAGCACATCAAATGACGCCTGATTGGACAGCTTTATTATTTGATATAAATTTATCTGATGTGGTACAAAAAAATTCACCTCCTGTGCAGCTGTCATGGATGTAAACTCTAACTATAGAGACCAAAATATTAGACTGTTTTTGTACAAGGCTGTAAATATGTTTAATTCCGCTGCAAAGTGTGCCATTTTAATGCGGGAGTCAGTGGGGATTTGCTCTGTTTTGGAGCCTGCACCTATTGGTCAATGGAGGAACTGCAACAGAACGTGCTTCCTAGATGAATGGGATCGTTGCTGCTTGGCTTTAAAAAGTTCAGATTTTCAATTTTTGGTTAAAACCAAAATAAATGACTTGTTTGTTTTGTTTTTACATGGTTTTATCCAGATTTTACATAATGAAATTTTCTTTTTCTTTGAGGACCAGCCAAGGGTGTACCTACACTTCTTAACCTCATGGCATATGGAGTAGCCTTCGGCCACCTCATAGACTTGAACATGACGACTTGGGAAAAATAAAAATAGATGGATGGGAGGCATTGTTGCTCAGGGTGAGATGAAAAGTGAGGATTGAGATAAACACAATTCATTTTTATGTTCAAACCACTTAAACCAAACAGTGAACAATGGGACAGCGGGGGAAATGGAGGGCAAACATAAGAAAGGGGAAGGGAATGGGAAGTTTCTCTCCGTGTGTGTGTGTGTGTGTGGTATTTCCATTCAGGCCTACAGATGCCAGCTGGCCTCGGTGAAGACAGAAGCTCCCTGTGTTTCCTCTCTCCCCTGTCACTGGTGTCAACAATGACCTACTGGCTGAACAGACCCTCTGACGTACATTTGTGATGATTCCACAATGTAACCACCTCCACCACTTCACCAAAACCAAATCGGATTATAAAGACACTTTGGTATTTGTACCAAAAACTTACTTTTGTCTGAAATATTAAAACATAGCTTGAGTCTTTTTTCAGTCAGGAGTCCACTCCTGAGAGCAGCCTGTTTGTACGTGCTTCTCACTTCCTGGTTGGCAGAACAATGACCACAAAACTTTGCTTACACAAGTCAACCTAGACAGGACACACTCTCTGCTGTGAGAGATGAGACAAAGGAAGGTGGTAATGTGATGCATTTTTTTTTTTTCCCCTTCCAGCCACCTGAACAAGCCAGCTGGAACACACGCCTCTACTGTGCACGTAAAACTAACACACAAAGAGAGACAGGAGGGCTCATCTGAACGCCAGGCAACAAATGGGGCTGTTTACCTTTTGCAACAGTTGTTTGCTGACCTATGGCCTTCACGGCCATCTTGTGCTACATTATAAATAAAAGAGTGCGACTTTTCTGTCGTTTCCATTTCAGCTGAGTTCCCATTCACTGCTCTGCCTGAAAACAAGTGCTCTCCTCAATGAAAGAAGCTGACAGGAAGGTATTCAACATAAAAATAAAAGTGTCTTATCTTTCACTTTGGCCATGAAATCCGGATAAAATATATTTCTACATTTCAGCACATAAAGAGTCGTAACTATAGACTGTAAGAAGAACTGGATAAACCATCTGTGATGTCATCTACACATTTCTGAGTGTTAACACTTTTAATTCATCGCTCAGATCTCAAGCTTATCAAAAAATGCTTATGGTCTAAGGTCTGCAGCATGAATGATTATATTCCTAATTATGCATAAATTTGTGACTATATATGAGTTTACCTGATCAGTTGTATAAAAATTTATCCTCCATTTAGTTGCCATAGATTTGAAATCCAGCTATAGAGTGAGTCAAAACCCAAAATCTGTAACCAAGTAATATCGCAGCCAATGAGATGCTAGATCTCAGCTATGTCCCGCCTCCTCTGCTGACTCATTTCAGAACTGCAACTGGACAAAAAAAAAAGAAAAGAAAAAAAGAACTGCAACCAGAACGAGAAAATGCGCAACTGAGGAAGACGATTTGAAAACAGATGATTTTAGAACTGATAGAAGAAAATCAGGCTCTGAAATGACACCATAAAGGTCATTTCAAATATACCATTGAAAACGAAATTACATTGCATCATTTTAGTTTAGTTTGTGTTCACATAATGTTGTTTTTACTCAAGCCCAAAGGCTGCACCACAAGTCACGTGACAACAGCCAGTGCCGTCATTGGTCAATGGGAGACTTGGCAGAGCATGGTGTTCCCATGACGACTGACCTAAAGCGAAGAGCTGAAAAGCATAATGACACATCAACAAAGCCTTGTTGACTCAGAGCTGGCCATTTTTTCCCCACTTGTTTGTACGACTCTAAAAAAGTTATGGCCCTTTTCCACTAGTACGTACTCTGCTCGTCTTCACTCGACTCACTTCAGCCTCAGTTGTATTCCATTACAGTTCAGTACCACCTCGATGTGGGTGGGGCCTTCATGGTAAGGCGGTGACGTCTTTATATGCGACAACGCCAGTCACTTATGCGAAAACAACAAACGAGGCCGTTGAGGTGTCCTTGTTGCACCACAGAGAAAGCTTGCTTGCTTCTTTTTAGCCGTATCAAAGTTTAGTCATAAAAATAAAGTTGTAAAGGTAGCGTAAATCACAGTTGCTGTGGCAGAGTTTTAAATATGGCAAGTGTGAAGGAGGCGCTCTCATGATTCACCAGTGATGTCACTCTCTGGCCAATCAGTGGCATGCATCCTGGTGACGTTGCATTTTCGACCCGACTCAGCCGGGTTAGAACCCCAGCCAAGAAAGCATGTATGAGCTAGTACTATGTACCAGCTCGTACATATTTTGTACCAGGCTGTAAATATTTATTTCTGCTGTACAACATGACGTTTTAACATGGTGGTCAATGGAGAGTGACTGGCTTCTGGAGATGAAACTCTGTGGTCATTCAAGGAACTGCACATTTCACCACTTCCCTGTCTGTGGCAGTACAGCAAGACGGATGTAGCCCTCGGTCTTGAGATATTGGAGGAAGGAAACTGAATAAATAAACAAGCTTTACCAGTAGCAGTAGCAGTTTTCAGGACCAGAATCACTGCATATGAAACTAATCAAACATTAAAATGCCAAATAAGACAAGCTTTTTGGAGGCAACATGTTTTTTGTGACTAGAGGCCATAGAGTCTGTCCTCCAGATTTGGAGCTGCATATTTAAACATCTCAGACCTGTCATGTTTGCCTGTATTTAATATGCGTGTATTTTTGCCAACCAAACAACCTAATAAGTTGTCATCATCTCTCTGATGTGGCAGTTTTACATGATACCATAACAGGCAATAAAAACCATGTGGCCCTGCTGTGTTCTCCTGCTCATAAACACAGGCATGAGAGTACAGTTGCAGTTCTCTTATCAATAAGTCAGCCAGTCTAGAAATCATGAGCCCAAAGTCCAAAAACCCTACACATATCCAGTCTGTTATTATAATTGAAAAAAAATACAGGGTGCTTTATAAATCTGCCAGTGAAGCATCACATTAGAGGAGTATTTACTATTTACATGACATTTCAAATAACACTTAAAACTTGAATTTGTATTTTGTGGCCTCAAATTAATGTTTCATGGCCGCAAGTTAGTATGTTGTGGCCTTTTTTTGTGGAATAGTATTACGTAGCCACGAAATGGATGGCAACCCACACTGTGAGCGTATTGGCTGTTTTCATCTTTTGTCTGCTGCACACGAGTACCAAGCCCAAGATATGACATCTGAAGAACAAAATTACAAATTACAGCCTAAAATTAGTCTTGTATATTGGTAATTTGTGGCCATTAAATACTGTTTTGAGGCCACAAAACATTAATTTGAGGCCAAGAAATACTATTTTGAGGCCACAAAATGTTAATGTGGTGGCCATGAAATGGTCATTTTTTTTCTGAGGCCAGATGTCATGTCTGGGGCTCCGTAATTATGCAACAACAAAAGATTATAGTTAGACCTGCAGAGGACCGGAGAAGTTCTGTATAAGACAGTTCTGCTAAATCTGGGATAGTGTGTCGAACTCAAGGTGAGTGTGCTGATTGGGAATGGTTTAGAAGGAAGGAGAGAAAAAGAAAACATAACTAACTCAAGGCCAAAGGTGGAACTGGTCCTGTGGCATTTAAATAAATCTGTTAGACTGTGGAACAGCTCACCAGATTATTCCTGGATTCTGGTTCTTCTCCAGGTTGTTCTAAATCTAAAGAGTGGCTTCATCAGAAGTTTATTCAAGATCTGGACACATTTCACTGTGACCTTTGCCCACTGGCTCATAAAGAAGCACACATACACGCTTAATGACACCCTTTCAGCACTCTCTCTTCCCACCTGTGCGCGCTGGACTCCGGAACCGGTGGACAGCTGGACTCATGCAGTCCAGTTTGCGACAGTGGCTCGGCGTTGCTGTGGTAACCGGTTAAAACCACTCCCTGAGACTGTTGCCGACTCATGTTTCTCCTCCTTTTCTTCTTTCCTCCGCTTCCTCCACGGCTGACATCCGATCGCTTATTGATCGGGGGTCTCTCAGTTCGCCTGTGCGTCTGTCTGTCCGCGTGTGTTTTCCATCTCTGAGCTGTTCTTAAGTTACCGACTCATGCCGACCAAACTCTCCTTCTGCCCTCGTCTTTCTCTTCAACTTCACCGTTTCTCTCTGAGAGCCTGAGGAGGACGGGGCGGGCCAACATGCTGAACGCAGCTCAGTGATTGGCTGAAATCACAGGTCAAAGTTTCATAACTGACAGCGCCCCTACCGGCAATAAAAGATACAGCAGGGGTATCAAACTCATTCACATCTATTTAACACATTGTTCAACAAGTTTCTGTATTATTATTTATTAAAGTTAGAAATGTGTCCTGCAGACTCACTTAGAACACTTTCTTTTTATTTTTTGAATCACAACATTTTTTTCCCCAGGAAGCAAAGCTTAACTATCTCAACTTTTTGTCAGAAAAAAATTATGGCAAAATTTATTGTAAAATATTGACTTTCACAAAACTGAAACTTTTTATCTTACAAGTCATACAGTCCTGTTTCTGTGTGTGTCTGCATGTGCATGTACACACGCGCACACACACACACACACATATGTAAATTGAAGATTTGCCAATATCACAACATTGTCGTGAAAGTAAATTCTAATTACCATAAGTAATTTTTTGTCAGTTTTTTTCTGTTGTAAATCATGACTTTAGAATTGCATGTTTTGATCATGAAAATCAAACTTTATGTAATATTGTGGGGCTTTTCTTCAGCCACTTTGTAATTAATGGTCATTGTCCATTTGGAAGACTCATTTGTGTCCAAACAAATCTGTCTGGCTATTTCTTGAGATGTTGCTCCAATATTTCTACACAATGCTCTTTCCTCATGATGTCATCTATTTAATGAAGCAGCAAAACACCCCCACATCATGATAATTGATGGTGTTCTCGGGCTTATCCTCCAAATGTAACAATGCTCATTATGGACAAACTGTAATCTGTCTTTTATCTGTTTCCTGACCTCTATGATGGTGGACATTCCTATGGTGTTTACACTAATTTTTTGAACAGCTGAACATGGAACCTTCAGACATCTGGAAATTATGCCAAAGGATGAACCAGACTGGTGGAGGTCCACAGTTCTCTTCCTCATATCTTAGCTGATTTCTTTTGATTTTTTTCTATGATGGCACACACATGAATAAATGTGTTTGACATCCACAGGTGAGTCTCCAGTTAACTCAGAAATTGTCAGTTAACCTATCGGAAGCATCTGAAGCCATGACATCATCGTTTGGGCCTTCTTAAATTGTTTAAAGGTATAGTAATATTGTCTATGTAACCTTCCGAGTTCAATAAAAGTTGAAATGCATAGTACCACTACAGTAGCACTAAAACTAGTTAAAGATTTTGATGTTTTTGGATAATAAGCAACTTCGTACAGCCCTCTTTATCCATCTCTCTAAAGCATTTCATACATTTAATCATGAGGTTTTATTACAGAAGCTTCACACTATTGGCTTGTCTGAACAAGCTCTTTGTTGGTTTAACAACTATCTGACCAATAGATCTCAGTGTGTTCACATAGGAGGTTTAGCTTCCTCTTCTCTCCATATACTCAATGGTGTTCCTCAGGGATCAGGGCTGCTTTTGTTTATTATATATTAATAATCTTAATTTAAATGTGCGTCATGCATAATTTCATTTTTATGCTAATGATACTGTTGTATACTATTCTGGTCTCTCACCTAACAGTGCTCTTAATCAATTACAGTCAGCTTTTAATGTTTTACAGACAAGTTAAATTAAGCTAGTTTTAAATGCAGATAAATTGAAGGTGATGCTGTTTTCTAATGGGAGATTTGAAAGTAAGGATCTTCCAGTCATCATAGCTGAAGGTCTGAAAATTGAAAAAGTGTCACAGTATAAATATTTAGGTCTGACTGATGATTCTTTGTCTTTTACTTCCCACATTCAACAACTGGTGAAGAAGCTGAGATTAAAACTGGGATTTTATTTCAGGGTTAGATCCTATCATTTGTGGCTAGAAAGTGACTGGTTGATGCTACATTTATGTCTGTACTGGACTATGGAGACATTTTATACATGCATGTGTCTCTTAAATGTCTTTATTTGCTAGATACTGTTTATCATGGAGCTTTAAGATTTATAACAGGTTTAAAAGGTTTTACACATCACTGTACGTTATACAACCAGGTTGGATGGATGGCCTTGGCATAGACAGTGGCATATTTTTATTTATAAGGCCACACTAAGACTTCTTCCTTCATATTTGTTGGCTTATATAAATAGAAAGTCCACCAGAGGATATTCGCTTCATTGTGAGAATTTACTCTAACTTTCAGTTCCTAAAGTCCAAATTCCATTCATCCATCCATCATCTATACCCGCTATGTCCTGTGCAGGGTCACGGGGGTCTGCTGGAGCCTATCCCAGCTCACTTCGGGCGAAAGGCAGGGGTACACCCTGGACAGGTTGCCAGTCCATCGCAGGGCCACATATAGACAGACAAGCATTCACACACTCACTCACTCCTAGGGACAATTTAGGAACTCCAATTAACCTATCAAGCATGTCTTTGGACTGTCGGAGGAAGCCAGGGTACCCTTCTTGCTGTGAGGCAACAGTTCTAACCACTAAGCCACCGTGCTGCCCATGGCCAAGATTCTGCTGTGAAATTCACAGCAAGATCTTACGAACACTTCTGAAACTATCATCAGTGAGTGCAGACGTCAGCTTCATCCAATTCTAGAAAGAAAAAAAAAAACCTAAACAGCATCCAGGAAGGTAATTCATTCTCAGGACTCATTTATGTTGGATAAAGACCTTTCCTTGTATGCTCCAGAACAGAAGAAGAAAATAAAATGAAGATGTCATGCAGCTGTAGAGCAGAGTTTTTTTTTAAAAAGGATGTATTTCATGGGAGACAAGACGAAGCAACCTTTTTCATATATTTCTTGGGAAAACAACTCGCCACTTCCCAGAAGTTCCATCTTAAATTTGCTTTCAACTTGAATGTGTTCTCAATCCAGCTATAGGTCTGACGCACATTTTTACCATTCAGGCTTGCTTCGAACCAAAAACCTCCTTCCTGCTTGTAATACATTTCTGGGTAATGAAAGAGTGAGTGTGTGTTGACTAGAAACTCCTGTCAGGCTGGTCATGGTCTGATCAGCAGCTGTGAAAAATCAAGCGGTGCCTTGTTGAAGTCAAATGTCCTCTTGCTAGAAAACCTGTTACTCATTACATCAAGCTGTGTTTACATCAGGATGTGTACCTGTTTATAGTTTGTTTTTGGGTTTTTTTCATAGCTCTAAGTTTTTACATTTCCAGTTTCATTCAGTTTCCAGCACAGTCTGCATAAGGGCTCCTCTCCCTGCGTTCTCGCTCCCGCCTACGTCAGGAAGCTTGTTTGTAGAGTCGTAGATGTCAGAGCCAGGTACAACCTTCCCTGCTGCCAAAGATTCTTGGACTATTGAGGAACTCTGGGAGGAGGAAAATTGGGGTCAGAGTGCCTCCAGAAGCCTGTTTATCAATTCCTTTGGCCTGTTTTTTTGGGGGGAAAAATGATGGAAAATGAAAATGCTGCAGGCTGCTCAGGTTTCGTAATAGTGTTATCATCCCTGACTCACTTCCTCTGATTTATTGCTGCAACTGATTTCTTTCTGTGTGGTATTAATTGCAGCTCACAATCTTATTTATTGAATCTTTGATAAACATGCTTAGATAAAATGTATAAATCAACCTGTATATTATAATTTATTCTCGCTACCAAAGCCCTTCAAACTCAGTAAAACCGGATGTGCAAGCACACTTTTTGCCACTGATGCTCCATTGCAGTTCAACTTAGGCCAAAACCAAATGCTCAAGTAATTGTTTGTTCCTAAACAAACACAAGATTAAGTCTGCAGTTATAAAGTAGTACACGTGCGCCTCGGTGAGCTGATCGACATGAATCGTTGCTCCAACATGAGAGATAAAACTTATAAACCTTGTTCAAGAAGCTAAATAATCATGGAATGATGCAAAAGATGTTGTTTGTTCCCAATCCTCCGTGTCTAAAATCTGGGCCGATTACAAACAAAATGGGACGGCTGTAAAAGGGAAGCGTACTGGTAGAGCCAGGAAGACATCAAAGTGTGAGTTTAGAACAGTGCACATTAAAAGAAATGACCGCAAACTGGAGTCAGTGTCTGTAACCACACTGTGAGAAGCTGTGTCAAAGAAATGGGTCTTAAATGTAGAACAACTCAAACAAAACCATCCAACTCAAAACCATCCTTAAAACCAAACTGATGACTGGACGAAAGTGACATTCAGCGATGACTTACAAATTAGCATTGAGCGAAGTGTGATGGTTAACCTGACAATTTAAATGAGTGTGTGTGTGTGTGTGTGTGTGTGTGTGTGTGTGCTCACAGGATGCTGCATTATACCTGAGGAGACACAAACAGGAACTGGAGCTTCTTTTGATTGGCAGCAAAATCATGGATGCAGAATTCACCGAAGGGGTTAGTAAACAGAACACAGATCAAAACTACCTTTCCTTCATTGTGTATCTAAAACACAGGAGCACACTGACTTCTTAGTGACAAACTATTGCCCTAGAATTCGGTTGTATACAGAAATAACAGAAGATGTCGACATTTAAGCGACGTCTATAGTGCATGTGGTCCACATGTCTCTGATGTGCAGCAGACCCTCCTCTGGGTATGTTGCATCTGGGACGTACCCCCTACTGCTGGCTGACTCAAAGCAGGGTAACAGGTGTCTGGCACAGCAACCCTGCACCCCTGCCCATTTGAGCAACATCACCCCCTGCTGGTCGAATCAACACATTTCACTTTTCATTTCCGCCAGCATCCATGGCATGGTGCTAATATCTGCAGTATGCTGTTATTTTCTTTATTAAAGCTTTCATAATTAGTGCTGCTAAATATTTTCTGTTGTCTCTTTTTCAGAATTACTGGAGCAGCACAGGCGGCAGGGATGACTCAAAAAGGTAAAAAAAAGATTAGTACGAACAGGGCTGCTTTTCAACATATTCACAGGTTGCCAACAAAGACTTTCCCCTCAAACAGACCTTTAACTTATATTAACTTAACTTATGCCTTATATTTAACTTATATTCAGTTGTTGGACATGGGTTAGCTTTGTAATTTTCACTATAAAGTTGCTGTGTGTTAAAGTAATCAATTATCACACCTCTCTGCCATTTCCTTATCCATTCTCTCTACTCTCAGGATTCCCTCTGGCACAGATGGCTGGATGGAGTATGTTCCTATTTCTGACAAAAAAAATGTTACTTCTGTTAATCCACAGCAACTCAAAGAAGGTAAACTATTTTTGTGACAACATTACCAAAGAAAACTGCAGTTTGAGTTAGAATGACATGACAACAAGATGTTGCACTCTGTAATTACTGTTCTGTGATCGCTGCAGGCGGCCCCTTGATATACGACAGTGTGCAGCTGGTGCAGAACTCGGTGGACTTGAACGGGACTCAGCGGGTGCTGCTGGATCATGTGATATCTGAGGAGGAGTGTGCAGAGCTGCAAAGCCTGGCACATGTGAGGGCATATTTTTTGCAGTGGGTGACCTGTAGCTCTGTTTTTGGTTGGTTCGGTGTGCTTGAAGCTTGATTTGTGGCTTTATTCTTATTTTCCAGTCTGTCACCATGGCAGGAGATGGTTACAGAGGGAGGATGTCTCCTCACACTCCCAATGAGAGGTTTGAAGGAGCCACTGTACTCAAAACTCTACAGGTACCCTGGTTTGTAAAACATAATCAGCTCCCCCAGTTCTGCTTCATAATTTTAACTCAAATCATTTAGAATTTACAACAACCTCTTAAGAAAAGCACATGATTGGTGGATTTCAAGTACAAATACACACATGAGAGACAGAGTTTAAGCTTTTTATGTGTCACAAATGATTGTTTTGCCTACAGTTGCATTTGTCTTGATTCCTTGATTCACTTGTTTATGGTTTTGTTTATTGTTTTTTCTTTCATCGCTGCAGTATGGATATGAAGGTAGAGTGCCGATGAGGAGTGCCCGCCTCTTCTACGACACCAGCGAGCGAGCAAGGCGAATTATCGAGTCCTATTTCATGCTCAACTCCACTCTGCACTTCTCCTACACTCACCTGGTGTGCCGGACAGCCATCACAGGTTAAACATGCACAGAAACACACTTCACTTGATGCCATAACTCATACCAACATATACATATGGTGGTCTATTTGTTAATATGGAAAATTAAAAAAAACAAAAACAAACTGTAACATCCTTTCCTATAAGTATAGTCTCTAGTCAAGAGCTGCTTCATAAAAGTCAGCATGGCTTGGTACATGGACTATCTTTGTGACGAGCATCCTGGACACATGACTGCAATCTGAAAATCTGTTTAAAGATCTCATAACGCACAGGAAGAGTGACCTGGAATATTAGGTGTTTTAGACAGTGCAAAAACAATGCTCTCTGTGGGAGACACTCACTCCCTCTGCTGTAGACTTTGTAACATTGCAATGAGAGTCGAAGATAAGTCTGTGTCGATCTAAAGGTTATTTGTTTTTTTTGGTTTTTAGGCCAGCAAGATCACAGAAATGACCTGAGCCACCCCATCCATGCTGACAACTGTCTGCTGGACCCTGAGGCCAATGAGTGCTGGAAGGAACCCCCAGCTTACACTTACAGAGACTACAGGTGAGATGCTGCTTATGTTACTGTTAACAAGATAAATCTTATTTGAACTGAAAACTTCCCTGCACTGATTACATTTTTTTTTTTTTTTACTTTTTTCAGTGCATTGTTATATCTGAATGGAGATTTTGAAGGAGGGGAGTTCATATTCACAGAAATGGATGCCAAAACAGTCACGGTGAGCTAGTTCTCCAGAGACATGAGATGATAAATGAAGTGCACCTTTGGTGTTTGAATTTTACTCTTTCTAAATGTAAGAACCAAAGTTGCTCTCCCAGAAAATGGTTCAGTCTGAAATATCATTTTATTAAATGAAACATCAAATCATCATCAGACTGTGATTTGGGAATTTGGGAATCATTTTTCATCGGCTTTGTGCTCAAATGGAGTCAGCCGTACAACAGTAGAACAGAGAACGTTAAGGAACCTGCAATAAAATCATTAAAACATCACTGCTGTTCCTCTCCAGGCATCGGTGAAACCCGAGTGTGGCAGGATGGTGGGTTTCTCATCAGGTGGAGAGAATCCACACGGTGTGAAGGCTGTCACCAGTGGCCAAAGGTGTGCTGTGGCTCTGTGGTTCACCCTGGATCCACTCTTCAGAGAACTGGTAAAACATGGTTTCACCAAGTTTAGAATGTAGCATTTTGTTGTGGAAGTTATTTTATATTATAGCTATGTATTATAATTGTATGACAAGATTTAACTGACAAATTTTCCAACTTGAGAATGACTTCACTTCCATGAATCAGCACTCACCCCTCCCATCTGTGATCCTACAATTGTACAGTCTTAAAAAATAGTTAGCAGCACAAGCCAGTCAGCTAGTAATTTTAATTTTTCACATTTATTAGTGATCGCGGCTGCAGTAATACAGTTACTTGTGAGCATCAACCCTTTCTTCATTTTCTTCATTTTCTTTCTTCGTTTTCAGGAGAGACTGCAGGCGGATGAGGTGATCCAGGCGTTGGACACACAGTCCTTGTGGGGTCAAGGCCTCAGCATCAACCCTAAAGATGAACTTTAAACGCAAAACAAACAAAAAAAAACCCTTTTCAATGAAAGCCCTCCATAGGTTTTAACTATTTATTAAATGACCTTTTAATCAGAACATTTTTATTTTTGTACTGTTTGAAGTGCAAGGTTGATGATATTGTCCTTTTGTGTCATCAGTTTGATGTTTTATTATTCGCTCTTGAGTTGACCTTTGTTTCTCCATCCAGTCACAGCCTGTAATTAAGAGGTTTATACTTATAATCTCACTGAACTGTGAAGTTGACATTTCACTGCTTTAGGTTGTGTTTGTTCCTGTTCTGGACATTTTTTTAATGGTTTAATTATTCAAAATAATGAACAGGTATAAAAAAATTTTAAAAAGCCTTATTTTCACTGGCTCGTGGGTTCAAATAATATTCAGCCATAGTTTTTAACAAATAATACTGTCAAATATACTATCATTCTGTTGTTAAGTTTTTTCTGTGCCAGTAATAGTTATTTTCAAAGTGCACTGTTTTTCTACTTCAGGTAGAAAAATTACTTTAAGGAAGAGATGCTGTTAGATGCTGAATACATACAAACACAATATTTTTCATTCCTACATCAGAGTCTGAAACTGAATATGTCTTCACTTACTCTTGTGTCCAGATGTTGCAATAATGAAACAGAACTGGTTGAAATGTTCACTGACATGAGGACATGATGAGTGTGCTTGTCTGTGTTTTAGTTTAATTTAAGTGTTTTAATAACAGACAGTTGCTGTCTGCATTTAATACAGGGAACTTTTTTCAGAAAAGAAACCAATCATTCCTGTTTCAAGGAATAAATATTTGTATGGTCTTTTATTTCTCTATTTGTGTTGATGATATTGATGATAGGTCAAGTCGTGCACTGTAAATCTCATGGAAACAAATATGAAAGTTGTTGGGGGTTGTTTTTTTTTTCTATACAGATTCAAAATGTTAACCAGAAATGTAATCCTTTGTTCATGAGGTTGGCCACTTTTATTTCATTGATATTTAATTGTGAAATGCTGTAGCAAACAAAAATGTATGTGTATGTGCCTGTAAATAACACAAACAAACAAACAAAAAAAACATATCTATATACAAATGTGTCTTTTTACTTTATTTATTGGTGTCATATGGTTAAATAAGAAGTTAGACATCTAAAATTTCATATTTCCTCCTTTTGTCCACCTGGGAGATTTTTACACTTAAATGTTTCAGACTGTAAATAGATTCTCTTACATTTTTCCTCATCACTCCACACAGAGACCTTAATAATTATCAACCAAAAAGAGATTTTGGAGCATTTCATTTATTAGAAATAAAGGACTGAAATAAGCTACTTACATGAATATTCAGACCCAATACTTAGTATTTTTTGAATGCATATAATTTACCCTTGCTACCAACAAAGTGCACAGCCAGAGCTGCTGTGCCGGGTTCAGGTCCACCCTCTGGACCCGACTCACTCCAGTTTCCCTAAAGCCATTCTTGTGTTTGGAAAGTACATCAGGTTTTTATAAAGTTTAAATACAAACCTTTGACCCTGCCTTGAAATTCTTAGTCTCTGAAAAAAAAAAATAAAACAACTTTCCTCTCAGGACTGACCTGGTAACTGATCTTGAGCTCTGCCTACTAACCTACATGTCCCAGTCACAGAAAAACCTCACAGAATGACATCATCCTCACCATATTAGACTCTGGGAATGCTATTGTTGAAGAAGTTCTGAAAATACCTTAATCATTGTTTCATCAGATCAGAGGATTTTACTTCTCATTGATCTGAGAGTTACTCTGGTGCCTTTCAGCAAACTCCCAGTGGCATGTCGTGTGCTTTTTTTTTTTTAGTGAGAATGGTTTCTGTTAGGGAAGTCTGCCATAAATGCCTGCTAGATAAAGTGTTGCAGGGCGGTTGCCCCTTTGTCAGGCTGAGTATGAACAACTCCAAAGGCTCGGTTCCCATGCAGACATACATCATCAGCTGTAAAAAATTCAGACTAACAGATGTCTCCCTCTGTTATGTACAATATATTCACTTAGCTACTGCTGGCCTCCAGTCAGGTTTAAGAAGCATGCAATGGTCTATCAATAAGAGAAAAAAAACAATCAATTTTAGGATGAATATAAAATGCAATGCAACATGTAACACTCATAAAAGACATACAGTAAGAAACAGTTCACTTCTTAGATCTAAGCTGAAGAGCTCCATGTACACAAGATAAAGTGCATTTGCTACTACACAAAACGTAGGTAAACTCAATAAAAAGACAATGAGTTTATAACAACTATATGACTACAGACATGTACAATGAGAAGAGGTCACTGTGGTGTACTTTTTCAATAAAGAGAATCATTCCCTATAGTGCACATGCATCATACTTCACACGAAGTCTTGTGTTTTCCAGTTTGCAGTAGAGTTAATACAGTATATGAAAAGAATAATTCATAAAATGGATTTTAATTATTTTTTTTTGATGAGGGTTATGTGAGGTGCGAATTCAGAAGACATGATGGGGGTGTTTGCGGGTCAGAAACGATAGACTAGTTGTTCAGTAAACCTGAAAGGCTTGGTTTCATTAATCGTGCACAGCAGGTCCCTCATACGTCGTGCACGTCGCTCCTCCAGTACCATCCTGCGGGAGTGCTCTCTGGCGGCCTGCTGCTCTGCTCGCTTCTCCTCCTGCTTCCGCTTCAGCCAGCTGAGTGAGGAAAGATGATGGTGAATCTCAAGAGTGGATCAACACACACATGATGAGTAAACTGATAGATTTTCATGACTTCCAGACATTTTCATCACCTACAATTTAAATGACTCTGAGTGTAGTTCTTGTATCATTGGCTTTACTAAATCCCAGAAAATTTCAGGTGTGTCTGTTCGAGTTAAAATGAACGAGTATTACTGTTTCTTAACTTACTAAATATGCCTACTGCTATATCATAAAGTGTATACACAAAACAGCATCATACCACATTAACTATGTAACTATGTTACATACATGTACTGAATGATCATTACTGATGCTCAAAAATGATCAACAACTCTTTCAATTCTTTCCATTAAAGAATCACATAATAACAATAATGATTTCATGACTGACATCTTCAGTATCTATTGAGATTCATAACTACCCCCCAGCCAGCATGTCCATGTGGGCTCCATCTGGGTTAAATATGGGCTACTTGTATAGAGTTGAAGTGAGTGAATGGGACGCCTATGTGGGTCAAATATATGTAGCCCATGAGGGATGAAACAGTAGTGATGGGGGAAGGTTAACAAATGGGCAAATTACATGGATTCTAATTAGTTTTAGCAACATGTGCCACACAAATTATCCATTTGCACCCATATGGACACTCAGAGTCCATATGGCAAACACAGGTACAGCTGCCACATAAACTGCAGGCAAAACCACATGAGACCAATGTTGCAACCCAAAGACAATGTGTGTGTGTGTGTTAATGTGTATTTACATACATACATACAAATACATATAACACATTAGTTTCTTTGTCTTTAATCAGTGTCAAATGCTTAGCATAGGCTTCATAAATATGTGGAAACTGAGACTTTTGCAAGAATTCTACCTTTAACTACAGTACATAACTACTTCAAATATGATTTCTGTGTCATGTAAAGTGTAATTACAAAATATCATCTAACAACTAAGGATATATTTGTGTAGCTCTCAAGGAAAACGAACTAACTCACTGTTTAAAGGCACGTTCACACTCCTCGCGGCTGTGTAAGAAGTAAGCACTGTCTTCTTCCAACCTCCTCATCTCCAAAAGCTGTCTCTCTTTCTGCTGCTGGTCCCGTTTCCTCTGAAGCCACAACCTGAAGACGTCTTCCGAGTCAGTCGGGTCTCTCTGTGAATTGACACAAAGATATTCAAATTTATCTAGCGTCTTTTGGTTCTTGTGAGTTAACTAACTGAAATGGCCTTTTTCACTTGTTGTCACTCTGATATATATACACATATACATATACATTTTGAAATTTATGAAGGTGGAAGCAGATGGCCAAGTTCAAAACCTAAACAGGAATAAATCAGTTACTTGGGCTTCCTTTTTTCATTTTATATCACTGTTTGGATAGGTTTCAGCCACAATGGTTTAAACTTTTACCCAGCCTATTAGCTACATTGGGATTTGTCATATACGTTCATATCACCTCTATGTTGTCTGTCACTGTTTGGTTTGGTTTAAGCAACATAATTGTATGGTTGGAGCATGTCACACTAGGTCTTTGATAGAATAACTACACCAATAACAAGCACTTGATAACATTCAAAGCAGGTGTCCTCGTTTAAAAATGTCCATTTGTTTTTAGGCAAAATGTTGTAGTGTTTTGTAACCATACTTTGCAAACTTCCCTCTCCATCTCCTGGGCTCGATGGATCCTTTTCTCCTCCTGAAGCTGCTTTCTCTTCCTCATCAACCAGGTTTGAAACGCCTGCTCATTCTCCTCCTTCTTTTGCTCGTCTATCTCGCGCTGCCTCTGCTCCGCCTCACCAGCAAAGAAGAAACAAGGAAAGATAGAGGCCAAGATTAAACCTACCTTGAAATATATCTTGTTATAATCTCTGTTTAATTTATATTTAATATCATCTCACCTCTCTGGTCATTCTTGCTTTCTTTTCCTGAATCCTCTGCAGCAGCTCTTTCTGCTGCTGGGAGAGGGCATAAGTGGCTTGGCACGGTGTCCCAGTGGCAGACTGGACCCGTCGCTTGCTGTTTTTGTCCTGGATGACTCTCTGACTGTGTGTGGCTGAATTGGGCCTAATCCTAGGCTGTGCTGGAGGTCTGGGGGTTCGGAGTTGATTAACTCTCTGTTGGAAGGAGGAAGTGCTGGTACAGACTCCAGAAGAGGAGGAGGAACTGTGTATCTTTCCAGGGTTCATCGTCTGCTGCTGAACACGTGAAGAATGTGAACAGTCACTAAAGTTGTTTGCTATAGGAGGAAGAAGACTCTGACTCTCCACTTCTTTCATGCTAACAAGGTCAAACTTCCCATCCTTCTCCACGAGCACTCTTCCTTCCTTTGTTCCTTGGTCTCCCTCACTGCCAAACCTTCTTCCTTCCTTGCTTTCATCACGGGGGGAGAGTTTCAGCTCAATTATTTTCCCCAACACTTCAGTGTCTACATCCTTGGCTCTATCCTTGTTGCCCTTCTCTCCTTCTACTTGACTGTTGTTGCCGTCTTTCTCAAACTGGAATGGAGGCACTACCAGGTCCACCAACGTCTCTTTAAAATGAAGTCGCCTCCTTCTTGTCATATCTGGTGTTTCCTGTTCCTGCAGCTCCCTGTTAGCTTGCTGGATCTTCTCCAATATGTACTTCTTCTCCTCATCGGTCTGGTCGTTCATCTCTGGAGGTGGAGGGACTACAGGTGACATTTTACTTGGGCAATCTTGATCTGAGTCGTACTCCAACGGCTCCATAGGAGAAGGCCACCTCTCTTCATCTTCTTCAAAATGTTTTGTTTCTGTTTTGTTGCCACTTTTTTTCTCTGTTTTCTTTCCTTGTGGCTTCTCATCCTCCTCCAGTTCTTTGTCTATTTCTGCCTCGATGTCCTCAAAGTCAGAAGCCTGTGAGGTAGATAAGGCAGATACAATCTGCATCCATTACTTAGGTTTGAAGTTAGATGAAAGACGAACATCAGCACATAGCAGGTAACAGTGTACTGGCATGCTAACAGATATGTTTGTTAGCTCATCAATATTGCATCCGGCAGTAGAGAAGTGAAAGTATGTCACTGTATGTCAACAGCATTGGTTTCACATGTGAACAGAGATATACTTGGACAGGTAACTCAATACGATCAAGTGACACACTTTGAAGGAGTTTTGTGGGTTAGTGATACAAGCAAGTCACATTCTGTTAAGTAGAACTCGATACTTATATTAACACAAGAAAATGAAACAAAGAAAAAACTGGATAATCAATAAAGAAGAAAAAAAAGGAACTGATGCAATCAGTTTGTTCAATCATATTGTCAAACAGGGCCAGACTTACCTGGTCCTCACTTCGGCTCTCCTCACTGATGAGCCAGTCCAGATCCTTCTCAAAATCATCTTCATACTCCTCATGGGATTTTCTGTAAACAACCTCAGTCATAATCTACCGAAGAGGGAAAAAATTGTGGTTATTTTTATTTTATTTATTTAGTTATTTATTCATTTTTACCCACACCAGCTGCAGGAAATAGAAAAGGAATATTATCAAATGAGACACCCTGACCCATAACAACAACTCCTTAATTCTTAATGGTTTGGAGTCTGGAGTCATCACTAGGACAGAGAAATAACTTGACCCACATTTGGCCCATGAAGACATTTATCAAAAACTAAGTGATATTCATTTTTCCTTGGGTTTTGGATCAAAGAACCATGAATATCAACATTTTGGCTACATTATTTTACAAAATGAAATTTGGAGTTTTGTTTAAGCTCAATGCATTCATGTTTTTATTATTTCAGACACAACCTAATAAAACACCTGCAGATGTTTGTGTGTGTGTGTGTGTGTGTGTGTTTCACAGAGTTAACACTGATGCATTTATTTATTAATAAAATGTAACCATATGTCATAAAATTTGGTACTAAGCAATTGTGATTTTTAGGATTTTCAATATTAACAATAATACTATTAAAGCCTAAGGGGAAACTATATTGTTGTAATGCATATTATTACTTAAGAAACGTATAAATGGTATATATAAAAAAGTTAAAAAATAAAATAAAATAAACTAAGTTAACATAAGCATGAGGTCAGAAATTGTCAGACAGTAGGAGTGGATGGAATCTCCAGAGATAATCAAGAATTAATTGGGGTGTTGTTTTAGTCATTTGACTGTGGTAACACTGGTGAACTCCAGGTAGATATCCAGCAGTTTACTATCTGGGATACAGAGTTGCTCCTTAACAGTAACATGCCCAGAATAAAACTATTTGTTGTTAATAAGCACTGCAAGCACTCCTACCCCATTTCTGTCTGCCTGAAGTCTTTGCTCCAGCTGTATCATCTGAAATCCATGTAAATAAATGTTCAAGTGCAGAACACACTGCTACGACCACGTATCAAAAACAGTCTCCTACCAGCACTACAAGCTCATTATCCAACTTCACGATAATCTCAAGGTCCCCACGACGACCAAGGGAAAGAAATGGTCAAAAACCTTTTCCTTTTTGTTCTCTATTTTTCTCTTAATCTACATCATTGATCTCTTCTTCACCATTGATCAACTTCACTGCATTAGAAGTCTTTCTCTGATCATTAGCTTGTCTTTGGAAAGCACAACCTGTTGTTTCTAGAAAAACAAATTTATCTTGTCATGAATAGTAATGGTATCACAAAATTCAAAACAGAAGTAAAGAAGCACAGATATGGATCTTATCAGTTGTTTGTGCCCTGAAATGACCTTTTCTGTGAATTGGCGTTACAAATAAATTGTACGAACTGTCTATTTAAGTCAGTCTATTTCTTCTTTTTTTTAAAGAAAAAAAAGCACAATGACAAGATTCAACAAATCGTCACATTCTACATATTCGAAAGCATACACTTTTGATGCCAAAAAGGGTACCTCTGTAAAAGATACTTCTAATTCCACCCTTTTGTCAACAGTATTTTGTTGTTATTATGATAAATATTGTTATCATTTAAATCACAGGGCTGTAATTCAGATTTGCTGACATCCATTGGCAGTAGACAGTACTGCAGGGTTAGCACTGAGCTCTTATTCTGGAGTTTAAGTCATAAATATTACTCTCCTAACACAGTTCTGACACACTGATCATGTTTGGTGTAGCTGTTATTTCAGTACACCTCTGCAGTTAAGCTGACTTCCACCGGCTTCGAAAAAAGCTATTACACAAATAGGCCTACACACATATATAGTGTAATCCAGTTTATTTTTTGTTGTTGTTGTTTTTATTGTTGTTGTTTTTATAACTCCGCGTTTAAGCAAAATGAAGAAAACAAAATGTGAACTGTACGTCGAGTTTGTTTACGCAGAAAACCTAGTTCCCTTTTGGCTCAGAAAACGGTAGCAGAAAACAAACACTCTGTCAATAAAGGCGTTAGCTGTGGAAACTCACCTGCGCACTGTCCCCTTTTAGTTAGAAACAGTAATATGATCAACCTCGTTTGGTTGTTTTGTAACTATTTTTCCCCGTCATCTAGCTGTCCCACATACAGCGTAGCAAAGCGTAGAGAAGCACCTGTTCACATAATCTGCTTCGACACCTGACAGCTCTCAAAGGTTTAATAGACCTGTTGTCATGGTGACCAACAACACGCTTTACTACTTACTCGCGCAGGCGCAAAAGGTAACGGCGTCAAACAAGTAAAAATAAATCTGACTTGTTCAGTTTATCAAATTGATATATTATGTTGGCTTCATATATACGTGCAAGCACCACTCTGTAGTTTCTTATATTTATTTATTTACAATAATATAATACATAAATATAATATAATAATTATTATTAAATATCTAAATATAATATACAAATTATATCTTATCAATAAATATTCTTGATTATATAGAATACCAGATTTGCTACCCATTTGTGGCATGTAGAATAAAGCACAAAACTGTCTAACTCAGATCCGTTGTTTTTGGTTTTTTTTTCCTCCAATCTTCATAATGGTAATGTATTGTGTCCCGTTCACCATTTACTTAAATCAAACCATTTTCTAAGTTATAT
>JBAMYA010062696.1:0-27503 GCA_037176975.1 Arrhamphus sclerolepis | reverse complement strand
GAAATGGGGAATGTGCTCATTTTTCCATGGGTGTAGTAATGCTTATTTGGTGCATCATCATGGAACAGGAATGTGCGCTGGATTATCTTAAACACTGATGTTCATCACAACTTGTCATTTAGTGTAGCTCAGTTATGTGTTCAATAGCTGTATGACATAACATATCTATGATGCAGAAAAAAACTCCAGTTAAAGAGATACTTGACGAGGAAAAAAGTAGTAACTATTTTATTATATATTAGATATTAAAAGACTTAAAGGGAACAGAGGGCATTCTGACTAGAAACCTTACAAACTAGCATGGCATGTGCAGAGTCCACAAGTGGAAGCCACTGATATAAAAACTATTCAGAACATCATTGGTACCAATATACCTGGAGCAAGTATATCAGTGTGGTGAGGTGTCTTCCTTTAAAAACAAAAAACAAAAAACAAATGAAAAGAAAAACAATAGTAAAGTGAACCTTTTTCTCAAAGATACCATCAGAGTGTCTGCATGAAAGTGAAAATATCATATGTCCTTTAAACATCTCTAGTGTTGTTGTGCATTGTTGAAGCCTGTATGAGAATAAGAGAATATAAAAGTATCATGATATAAGATAATAAAAATGTTTAGTTTTTTTTTTTTTTTAACTCATCACAGCTCCATGACACGTGATCATTATTAAGCTAAAGCCCAAACTGGTCAGCGATGCTGAAAGATCTCTTGAAAACACTGACTCTGACTAACGCGGAGCTCCAAGTTTAGAATGTGTACGCATTAGCGAAACACATGTCACATACTGGAGTGGTGCTAGATGTTGCTGAATAATGTCTGTCTCATCCCAGCAGGTGCCTTTGTGTCAGGATCAAGGCCGGCCTTTATCAGTTCTTTACAGTAAACCACGACCTCTTCCATGCTGCCACACCCTTGCAGCTGTGGCTGGAGTGTAAGTCATCAAAAAACATTTCACATATCTCCAGTGGTTACCGTCTGTTGTCATACCCTTGAGCCTCATTTTGAGGCTAGGCGAGCAAAAGTTTACAGGATGACTATGAAATATGTGCACAGTGATGGGAACTTTTTTTTCCAAATTACCACAATCAGAACAGAGGATGACTGTAATATCTGACACTTAATTTTAGGGAATTACCGATTTACTGCAACTTTCTCAATACCACCACAACAATACACTTAAGACTTTATTTTCTAACAGTAATTTACTTGGTTTACAAAATATTTTTAATGCAATACTGCATCAATTACTAATTTGTAGATTAAACTAAAAAAAATTTAAGAGTCATTTTGCAAAATAATTTATAGTTTTCATTAACATCACTACTGAAAGGGTTTTAATAACTGTTTATACTAGTACTGATGAAAAATAGAAAATCTAAATCACAAAAATAAAAATCTTACAGTTTAACATGCCCCTAATCAGTATTTCTGATTTATTGATCTCAAACTGGGAAGTGTTACAGCAGCAAAGGTAAGGCAAAGCAGACTAAAAAGATAGCAGCAACTTTAAAATTTAAAGCTTAAACATTTCAGAATGTCCCCTTGCTTGAAAACAAATGTGATTCTGTGGTTGACCCTGCCTTTAAAATTCTCATTGCTCCTCCTAGCCTGTGAGTGTGTATAATGTAAACACTCTCTGATGACAAAAGACCACTCCATCATTGACTGAGCCCCAGTACCACTGCAGTGACTTGACCTATCCAGACAGGAACATCAAAATTCCTGGAAGACTGTAATTTTTTTTTTTTTTTTTGCTGCTGCTGCTGCTGCTGCTGCTGCCATTAGGGTAAAACACTACATTCCTCACAGGCAACACACTAAAAAACAAAACAAATCTCAAAACCACACACCAAACGTGCACCGACTGACGGCTGCAGCCTTTTGAACCTTAACGGTGGACGTCTCTAACCACATGTCTGAATAAACTTCACGGGCATAGCTGAATGAATAATAATCTTCTTTTTTGAATTCATAAAGGGAATTATTAATTCGCTTCACAAAGTCAGAGGTCTGACTGTAGCTGCGCTGTGTGATTGATCAGTGGAAAAGGTGATCACAGTGACCGAACAGCTATCATGTTAGTCCACGGGCATTCAGTTTGCACACTAACACACGCGCACACACAGCTACCTCAGGATTATGGAGTATTTTTCTCCGTGCACATGGAATAACCTTAGCATTTAAGTACACTTTGACAGTAGAAGGCACAAAAAAAAAGAGCTCGCTGATGATGGTGTGTATACACAGTTGTCTATAATTTATCAAACAAATAGATAACTAAATGGAGCTTGATGCAAGCAATATGCACAAAACTCCACACATCCATTTGGACAATCTGACCTTCTTAAAAAAATTGACCCCCAAAGACATGTAAAAAGGAAGGATATATATTTCTGCAGCACAAGCCTCATCCTCGTTCGCTTTATTTATTTGTTAATGCTATTTACACACACACACAATTGTTTGGTGAGGCTGGGTCACTTTATAAGTGCTTAACAAGCAATTTGCTCCACCTAGAAAAATGGGGAGGTTACTCATGCGATGCACCCTGACAAGGTCACTGCCTGATAGATGAGTTAGAGCGAGGGGATTTTTCAGAGATTGGGAAGGCAGGCAGAACTGTGGGAACCAGACAATTAGTCGGTGGAAGGATAGGCAGCCATGCTGGATGTTGACCATGAGACTAGTTTACATGAATACTCACCACTTGGCCGGCTGACAGAGAGAGGGCCGACACCTGGGCTCAACCAGCTCTTAACACACACTCATTTATCTTTGAGGAGGCCGATCAGGCAGTTTGCCAGCAGTTTAGGAAGACCATGTGCTCTTCCCTAAGAAACAAGCAGGGATGAGGTCAATACAAACTGACCACAGCCTCACGCATGTGCTTGAAATAAAACATACATTTCTTAAATAGCTGTAGCACATTAACATAAATGTTTAAATATATATTATTATATTAAGAGGGAAAACAAAAAGGTACATTTTTGTTAACATTTGATTGCATTAATCTCCTTTTTTTAAGTGGTTTCTTGAGGTTTTGCAGCTTTTGTCATTTTCACAAACTTATATAATAAGAATAATAAGACTAATTTAAATTTTAAAAAATAATAGTAATAATACAAAAAATAAAAAAGTAAAAATAGCCCCCAGTGGAATTATGGCATTTACTCATAACAGGATTTATGTAGTATTGTGTGGATTCAGAAAACAGTCTGTTGCAACAGGGCAGAGAAGAAAATATGACCCGCAAAAAGGATTTGACAGAAAACATAATGTTCCCTGCTTAGTAGAGATGATATGAATTACTACTAACACAATGTTTAATTATTCCATCACCTTGAGGGAATTTGTGGGAAATGAACCTCGAGAAGCAGAGTGTGTGACAAAAGCAGAACTAGCAATGAATCTTCCACAAAACACAGATATCCCTGTAAGCCATTTAAAAAAATAACAGCAAGGTTTGCTGTTGAATTACACTCACAGTAAAAAAAACAAAACAAAACAATTGTAATACTCAATTCAGTTCAGTGCATAAAAAAATAATTTATCTTTGCCACTTATTTAAATTAAGTGAATACAAACACATGACATGTAAGAGTTGATTCTAAAAGATCATTTGTGATATCTTTCCTCTTTGGTATTGTGTTATAAAACATCCCATCATCAAACTATTGATAGTTGCGCTTATACAGATGTGCTCATAATTGCTGATAAATAATTAAGTGCATTTTATCACATTTTGCACCTGGCTGGTACCTATAATTTGAAACAATAAAGCTGTATTTAGATTTCACACACTGTTTCTCCCTTTTTGACTAATTTGTTGGTTAAATAATGGTGATACAGTGTAATAAGTCTTATGTTTAGTATCTCATATTGTATTTACTAACCTTTAAGTTCTGTAATCTCTTTATTACATAGTTAAATATTAAAATCTTCAGATCAATCTTCTGCTCCTTTATTTTTTTTTTTAATCACAAAATATATTTTTTAACACTACTGCCAAATTAGATTTGGAATGACATAAAGCACACTGATTTGCAAGACTATCAAGCATCTCAATGCTTTATGGTGTATATATAAAAAAAAACTTTAACAGAGGATAAAAAAGCAATGTTTTCAATATACCTGGAGCTTCAAAGTCAGGAAAACTCTTATTCTGGATTTGAAATAGACCAGGCACTTGACAACCGTTATTAATCAGACAATGAAAGCCTCAGAGTTACACAAGTCCGCTTGTGGAAAAGAGACAGTAAATTCAGAGCAATGACAGCATACAAGGGTAGGGAGAGGGTGAAGGTAGGATTCTGTACCAGGCGCTTGCCTTCCCAAAAGAATGACGCATCAAAGAGATCTGTGGTGAAATACTCCACCAGCCAGTTCCCTTCACTGCACTACTTTGACGTACTGCGGATCCTGATTATTGTAACAGAGCTGACTTCCCTTTCTGTAAATGCTAAGAGATATATGTGACAAGCAGACTTTAGTGAAATGATGTGTCACCATAGTCCACCATAGTTTATGAAGTGCCTAAAGTTCATGCTGTTGTAAATAGATGTTATAGAAATAAAATTGAATTGAACTGAAATGAAATGAATACATTCACATAAAGTTGTGCTCAAAAGTTCCGGTCTGAAAATTAAGTCGAAGAACTTTTTTTTTTTTTTTACTTAATTCAAAGTCAAAAGTTTCCATACTCTAACTTGATTGTGGGCTTCAACAGCTTGTTGAATCCACTTGATGATCTTTTGGCATCTTCTGTTAGGTTAAGTGATTTCAGTAGATTGGAGGGACACTTATGGGGTATGTTATAATGCACTCCTTGAAATACAAGGGCTCGTTGCATGACATAATGGTAAAATCAAAAGAAATCAATAAAAATATCAGAATCATGACCTTTATAGGTCTGGTTGATTCTTGCAAGATGTGTAAGTATTCCACATTTATCTGTGCAAACAATAAAACACAAATATAAATTACATAGATGCTGACTGAAACTGAAAAAGTGTCACTATCCACAGTAAAACACTTTCTGTACTAATATTAAATGAAAGGCCATGCAGTATGAGAAAACCACTGCTCCAAATCCACCATAGAAAAGCCAGATTACAGTTTGCAGCTGCACATGGGGACATGTGCATGAAAACATTAATTTTTTTGGAGATGTAACCTGTAGACACAAGACTAGAACGTAAATTGTAAGTCACAATGATGTTTGAAGGGGAAAAGGAGGAAACTTGTAGGCCTCATATCACTATCCAACCTATGAAATATGGGGGTGGCAGCATCATGATGTGAGGCTTCTTTGCTGCAGAATGGAACGGTGCAATTCATCAAACAGCATCATATGGAAACAAGACTATTTGCCTGAAGCAACATCTAAGATCTCAGCCAGCAAATTTAAGCATGGGTGAGGATGGATCTTCCAAATGGGAAGAAAAAAAACCCAAGCACATGTCTAATTTAGTTCTAAAGTGGCTTAAAGGCAGCAAAGTGAGGGTATTGGAGTAGCAATCACAAACCCCTGACCTCAATGAAATAGAAAATTTATGGGTGACGCAGAAAAGGCTTATCTGAGCAAGAAGCCCACAAACTTGACAACCATTTGTGTCAAGAGGAATGAGCCAAAATTCCATTAAGATATTGGGAAATTTGTAAAAGTTTTGGCTCAAGGTTTTTGAGCCAAATTCAGTTAATTAAAAGGTAATTCTATCAAATAATAGCCAGGTGTATATAAACAAAAATCATTAAAAAATACTGTAAAAGACTTTTTTTTTTTTTAACAAATTCAGACATGAAAAAAAGTTTGTCTTTTTGTAAACAAAATGGAAGCATTTGAACACACTTGTATTTCCCTGGCAGATTAACTGTGAGCAGTGGAGCCTGGAAATGAAAAACACGCTATGGCATCCTAACCTGGAGACACAGCCTGAGTAACCCGACTCCATAGTTTAAAATGACCTCTTGCTCCACTTACCCCACTCACCTCAATCACCAAGTGAACTGCCATAGTAACAATACACAGGATCCCATTTGGTACAGAGGGCCAACACATGCACCCATAGGGTCACCGGCTATGTGGTGGAGATTTGCCCTCTGACATCGACAGCACCTCCAGGTTGGAAAGTCCTGGGTCAGGATCCCACGGTGGTCCATTAAAATGGACAGCAGCTCAATCATGCACATATTTGCAGCAGCCATCATTTGTAAAAGGAGCTGTTGCCATCAGACACCCTCCTGGCCTTTAGTTCAACACACTGCGGCTTTAACAACATAACCCGGAAGAGTAACCCTTGTCACCGGTAACAGAGCCCTTTCTTTCCCCCTCACGTCTGAGCTCGCGTTGGGAGCGTGGACCTCATCATCCAGGCTCGCAAAATTCACCTAAAATGAGCGTCCCGGCATTTATCGATATAACAGAAGAAGACCAGGTACGGCGCTTCTTTTTAAATACAGTTTGGGGTCTTTGACATTTGAATTCACAGCTACATGAAAACCACAAGATAGCTTAGCATGCTAGCTGGCTAAGGTGCTAACCGTCCGTAGCAGCTGACAAGACTCTTCACATGCTGTTAGCTGCCACTTTTGAGTAATTATATCAGTCAATTAACCATTTCTGTATCAGTTATGTGTGACTTTGTTCAGAAGACGTGCTCTTGACAGTTTTTAAATTCAAACTAGCAGGGAATGCTAATCGCTTAGCGAGATATTTACATAAACAGAGACGTAAAAAATAAAGACATGGGAAGAATTGAGCAGACTTCATTTTTTAAGTGTTTTTTTTTAAAAATCTTTTCTTACAAATGTATATCAAAAACATATTTCTTAATTTTGGCAGAAATTATATAATTCTGATATCGATATGAATAACATTTATAAACCACAGAGAGACTGCCAACAATGTCCAGAAAGGATAATTGTACCCACAAACCAATGAAAACTTGAGTTATCAAGCCCATTAAACCTCGTCCAATGAAACAATATAATGTTTTTGAAGTCAAATTTTTAAAATAAATTAATGTTCACCTTTTATGTAAACACTATGTTATTTAAGATGTGTTTAAAGGTCTTATCATCATTATTGACTAGTATTTTTTTCAGTATATATTTTTATTGAATAATTATCCAGCCCTACAACTAATATGTCTAATTTCACTGTTTAATTTTTACAGGCTTCAGAGCTGAGAGCCTACATCAAGTCCAAAGGGGCCGATATCTCAGAGGAAAATGCTGAAGGTGGACTTCATGTTGATCTGGCTCAAATCATTGAGGCATGTGATGTCTGTCTGAAGGATGATGACAAAGGTATCAATAACTAGGCAGTTTTCAGCGTTTGTTTCAACAGCACAAAGGCAAACATTACTAATAACATTTAGTTTTATCTGTTAACATACACATTATCAGTTATATTCAATTATTTCAGTAAGAATGTAGTTTATTGCCAGTGGATTTGTCAAATGGAACTTCATATGAAATGCAGTCAACAACATTAGATGCATAATAGTTCTCCCTCACTTGTGGTTGTCTTTTTGCCCCTCTACAGATGTTGAGAGCGTAATGAACAGCATTGTGTCTTTGCTGTTGATCCTGGAAACGGAGAAGCAGGAGGCTCTCATTGAAAGTCTGTGTGAGAAGCTCGTGAAGTTTCGTGAAGGAGAGAGACCCTCCCTCAGAATGCAGCTGTGAGTCCCATCGTAGCTTGTCACTGCTGAAATGAGCTGTTTTATTATTTTGGACAAACTTTAATCGCATCTCTTTTGATTGTGCATTTACAGACTGAGCAACCTGTTCCACGGCATGGATGAGAACACTCCAGTGAGATATACCGTCTTCTGTAGCCTCATCAAGGTGGCTGCCACCTGCAATGCCATTTCTTTCATCCCCACAGACCTTGATCAGGTAGAGCTATTCATTATTTTCATTGTGTGTGTGTGTTTATGTATAAACATACTTGTGTGTGTGTATATATATATGTATAGTGTTGTTTTGTTTTTTAACAAACTGGACAGGACATTAAATTGGAAGATACCTTGCCTATGATTTGCTGTATTATTCTTTGTACAGTTGACTTATGAAACATGTTTGGGTTTTAATCAGGTCCGCAAGTGGATTGTTGACTGGAACCTCAACACAGAGAAGAAGCACACACTTTTGAGGCTGGTGTATGAAGCACTGGTTGACTGCAAAAAAAGGTAACTGCAAGCTTGATTAGATGATTAAAGCATGCATTTTAGTATGAACAGAAGGGGTAAATAATCAGTGTTTGTAGAGAGTGTACATTCCTGACTTTAAAAAAAAAAAAAAAAAAGATGCTTTCTGATGTGAAACGTATTTAACACTTTAGCAGGAGGGAGACTACAGAGAGCTATAAATTAATGTTCACCAACATTTAGACTAATTTGTGTTGAATGAGATATTTATGAACATCTAGTCTCTTCTTCATTCTGAAGCTGGCTGGCTGCTCTTGACACACGTCTCTTCACTTCTAGTTGTGTATCCAAATTGCTATCGAGCTTCAGGACTCTGAACTGTTTGAATCAAGAGCCAGTTGGCAAGTCCTGACAGACATAGAGCTGCAAATCAAAATAGAGTTGTATTCAAAGTAATAGCAGTACGTTTAAAAAGAAAGGTGAATCCTTGTAATAGTTTTTATTTCCCAATATGCAAATGCAGTTGGAACACTGCACATTCTATTTCTGTTGTCACCCCACAAGTTTTTTACTGGATCAAGGTCCCAAGGGATTGGGCTGGCCACTCTTTTAACATTAATCTTGTTGGTTTACAATGAAGACGCTGCTCACGAATTGGTGTGTTTGGGATCATTGTTTTGTTGAAACACCCATTTAAGAGCTTTTACTCTTTGGCATAAGGCAGCATGACCTCCTCAAGTATTTTGATGTATTCAAGCTGATCCCAGGTGTAGACCACCGTAGCTCTAAATTAGTGGGTTCTGCCATGTTATCTGAATGGGGTACAGCTATAATTTGTGTCATGTTCTGCTGTTTTGATAACTGGTTGTTTTTTAAGACATCCATACCAATCACCTGTTTCACAGTGAGGCTGCAGCCAAAGTGATGGTTGAGCTGCTGGGGAGTTACACAGAAGACAATGCTTCACAAGCACGTGTGGATGCCCACAGGTGAGCTTGGTCAACTTGTGCAGGATTTGCTTTCAAGTCTCAAAACACTGCTTCCTCATAGATTCTTTCATCTGTGCTCATTCTGTCTTAGATGTATCGTTCGTGCTCTTAAAGACCCCAACACCTTCCTGTTTGACCACCTGCTCACCCTGAAGCCAGTTCGCTTCCTGGAGGGAGAACTTATCCATGATGTGAGTGCTGAAGGATGGTTTGTGTGGTAGAATGTGGTCAAGATATTACGTGCCTTGTCTTCTTTTTTTTTTTTCTTGCTCATTTGAAAAGATAATACACACAGTAATAATAATTCGTTTTTAGAGGATTTGCTCTTCATAGATGTTGGATCATTTGTTGGAACTTTTTTTCTATTTGTTTTTTAACCATTAATGTCAGTGACAGCTAAAACAAGCACAACCCAGTTTTATAGTACCAAGTAATCAAGCTTGAATGGTTATCAACAGGATTGCATGTGCATTGCCTGCTGAAAAAGTTAATAAGAACAAAAGACCCTGTTTTGCCTTGGAAGTGTGCTTCTTTTCACTTGATGGGTTGGTAAAGCGGCATTTCTAAAGTTGTTAATAATTAGACACAAAAAAGTAAGAAGAAAGATATAATCTCAAGTTGAATCATAACTTTCAGTCTATGACTCCAACTATATTCTAACTATTTGTATAGATCTATAATGGCATTTCTCTTTTCTCTCTGCTGCCTCTCCAGCTCTTAACCATCTTTGTGAGCGCGAAACTAGCATCATATGTCAAATTCTACCAGAGCAACAAGGACTTTATCGATTCTCTTGGTAAGTAGCCATGGTGTGGTAACAAAACACCTATTTAGACAGAACATTGAAATAAAGGTTGATAAAACAGGAAGATTTTTGACTACATGTATCTGGCCTGTGTTTTGTACATGTAATTGAGAGTTTACTCTGTAAGGACTTTGTGTCTCATTATGCTGTGTTGACACAGTTCAAGAATGTGTGTGTCAGCAGTATGTATTTTTTCTCACTACGAAGGAACTAGGTGTAATTAAAGCACGTGTAGGATGGACTCTCATCACAGATAATGCGGAGTAGTGTTTGTTTTAATGGGTGCGTGCCCTGACTGCTCTTAAGTGTAGAAACAATTATTACAGGGAAACTCCCTGACTACAGAGTAATTGACTGTGACTGTTTTGTGTTCACTGATCCCTGCGTATTGCTCCTCAGGCCTCTCTCACGAGCAAAACATGGCCAAGATGCGTCTGCTGACATTTATGGGGATGGCTGTGGAAATGAAGGAGATTTCCTTTGATACCATGCAGCAAGAATTGCAGATTGGAGCTGAGGATGTTGAAGCTTTTGTCATTGACGGTACAAACATCACATAAATCTTTGCTGTCCATGCTCTTTCGACACTCAGTTTCTCACAGCAAAACACACAGTGGGAAGTGATTGAGACAATCTTCGGGCAAGACTGTTTCACAATTTGGTTAAGAAGACAGAAATATTCACTTATTATTAGATTGAAGCCCAGTGTAATCAATATTATATCATGAGACATGTCTAAACAGGCTGGCTTGTCTATGGAGATATTAAGTCCTACATTTTTCCAAATTTCATTGGTGTTCATATATTTGGGGTGTGATCTTAATGTCTTTTTGTTTAAATGAATAAAAATCCACTTATGTCTGTGATCCAGACTTTGATGAAGCCTCCACCTTTCTCCAACTAAAGTCAACAAATAAGGTTTAATCATTTAGTAAATCTGCAACAGGAAAGGGCTGCCCGAAGCTTTTTTTTATTGCTCCCTTGCAAAAAAGAAAAGGGTCTCAAAGGGTCTGAAAAGACAAAATGCTGCAATAAAACACTTCAGTGGCAACAGGCCTTCCTTCCATGTATTACTATGTAATGAGTGTGTGTGAGCATAAAATCAAATTAGTACACGACACACGTTTAGTCACCTTTAACACACCTTTACTATTTTGGATAGTCAAAACAAAATCCCATAATATTTATGTGAATAGATTAACAAATATACAGTATCAACATTGTATTCAAATCACTGTTATGTTTACCTGTATTTGCATGTTTCAGAGTAAGTCTGGATCAAGTCAAACCAAACTCTGAACTGCATCTTATGTGGAGCAAGTTTGTAACTTTTCTGCCATTGATCTAGCCTTCTTTTTAAATTTTACATCTCTTTTTTTATTATTTCTTTTAGCTGTACGGACCAAAATGGTGTACTGCAAAATTGACCAGACGCAGCAAAAAGTTGTTGTGAGGTAAGTGTTGCTCTTATGCATTTTACACCACACGATGACATAAATAGGAAAGCATTTACGTGCCACTGTTTAAATTACTACTTTGTAGAATGTATTTTTCAAAAATGTTTTTGGTGTTCATTCTTTTCTCAATTGCATCATGCATTTTCATCATTAATGCCGCTTGACATTTTGCTGTGTTTTTGCAATTTCCTTTGATCATGTCATGACTCGTGGCTCTGGCTACTTTTCACTGATTTGAACTGGACAATAAAAGCAGAACATTTCATGTCCAGTTCTTTATTAGCTGATGTGTCCATTTGTTTTCATTTATTGAGCAGTTTTTGCTCAACAAAATACAAAAAGCCAAAAACAGATTCCAACAGTTGACACAAACTTGTCTTGTTGTCCTGAATGCTGCCTAAAAATGGGATATTCTATTGGTTCCAGTCTCCAAAAAAAAGCACCATGGACAAAAAAAAACAAAAAAACAACCAAAATATTGCTATTAGTAATCATGTGAGTCTGCCTCAATATGAGGATGATGAGGTTAGATGTTTGTGCAGACTAAGGGGCAGTTTCACATGTTTTTCAGTGTTGCATTTACCACTGCTGTGAAGCATGACCTTGGCCTTGCTTTTTTTTGTCTCTGTTCACTCAGCCACAGCACACACCGCACTTTTGGCAAGCAGCAGTGGCAGCAGCTGTACGACAGGCTCAACTCCTGGAAGGCAAACCTAACAGCCGTCAAGACCAGTCTGCAAGCCCTGTCACCTTCTGCCTAATTCCACCATAAACCCAACTGTCTAGACTGCACGACCCTCAATTCTTCAGTTTTCCAGATTCCCAGGCTGAATTGAGCAGTTTTTATATTCATCCAATAAAAGAACAGTGAAGATAACCCATAATGGTGTTTTTTGTTGTTGTTGTTTTGTTATAACATGGAATTATTTTTGTTATTGAGAAGCACAGTAATATTGCTTTTTATCAACAGTACCGACTTTGCTTTTTCTTTTAGTGGATAGTGAACAAACTGTTTAATACATCTTTTTTGGAAAACCAGTCACCTTATCTTTTGAAAGCTCACATGGTGATTTTAATTGCCGTTTGTCCTCCAGTGGCCTTTCCCATCTGGCTTTAGTAAAAGGGAAGCATGCCAGTGTAGTGGATGAGCTGTGACTTGGGGTGAGAAATATGCCTCAACGGGAGGGTCACTTTTTGTCTGGGAACACATAAGATTTAAAAATGGTCATGTGAACTTGAAATCACCCTGCGTGTGTGAAGTCAGAGCTGTTTTACCGTATCAACACTTGCGGTCTAGGCTGATTCACTGCCTCTCCAAATGTGAAATAGTCAGGTGGCTTAATAAACACTTGTTAGATATAATCAACATGACTCACCATCTCTTCATGTCCCTGAGATGGTGAAAAGAAACAGGACATTTAACATCTTAAAATTCATTCTAATTCACCCACACTGCAGTTTTTATTCAGTTAACTGACTTCCATTAAGCTGGTTCATAGCATAACATTTGGTGAACTTACTAAAGGAGCTTGTGGCTGTGAAATGAAGTCCAGCATACTGCAGTTTTATCAGCTGGAGCTTGTCTGACCAAAAAGAGAAAATGCAACAGCACCATCACCACCTCAGGCACCACAGGCTGAAGAACAACTAACCACCAAAGAACACAAAGTCACAGGCCGTCGCATCCAAGGACCCTTTGCACTCTGCAGCACGGTGCTCACCTGGACTTAGTGGCAGCAGAGTCAGCAGTTTGGTGAGTAAGATGGAATGAACAATGGTGCTGCTTTTTTTTTTTTTTTTTTTTTTTTTTTTAAGGAATATTGACTTCTACCTTTGTGGGTAATTAAAAAGTAAAAAAAATAAAGATGTATATCCTGGGAAAATCCTGGCAGGTCTGAGAAGTAGATTTTTGATTGGAAAAGGGTTGTTGACCACTGATCTATAGTAATGTGTTTTACACTGCTTATATAGAAATGAACTGTTGGAAAAACTAAATTTCCTAAAACAAATGTAGAATTCCTTGGCACAATAGTCTGTTTTCAGGCAGCACTACAGAGAATTGAGATGTTAAGTTTTATGGTATACTAACTGGGCATTAGATGCCATCTCCCTCTGGGACTGGGATGGAATCGGCATGAACTGACTAAGTGGGATATTTTTGACATTACGCTGTTTCCACAGGGTTTTCCTTTTTCTTTTGTGTGGGATCTCTTATAGTCTTTTGCAGCTTCGTTGTTAGATCATTTCAGTCGCACCACCGAAGGATTTCTATAAAATAGAAAAAAATGTAAAAGGGCATTAGAGGTGTAGGATGCTCTGCTACAGTTTTTCTGATATCTGAGGTCTGCTCAGGCTCACTGAGCACCTCTGTCCAGTTACTCACCAGGAGCAGCATCTCCAGCTCTTATCAGTGGGTTTAAATCACAAGATACATTCTCACGAGCACAAACACATCACTGCCACCTGCACGGTGCAGAAACTAAGGCTTACTTTAGCTTTCAGCTGCTTTTCAACTTCTTCTAGGTAGTGATCCTTCACTCTTCACTTTAATTTTCTCACATTTCAAACATATATATATATATGTGTGTGTGTTTTTTTTAAACAACAATTTAGTTGATGATCTGTCATGTGAGATGCCTCAGATGTGTGTAGTGGTTTGTGTATCTGGTGAAAGCAGCATGACCCTGTCTTATCATACTCAGATAAGCGTAGTTCTACTTAATTGGTCCCATTTGCCCGCACAGCTCAGGTTATCAGTAGCCGAGAAAGGTAGCTCAACACTAATACTGTTCTTAGAATTTGGAGAAGTGTACTTTTTAACCCACAATATTTATTTTAATTTAATAGATAATTTGCTACTTCCATAGTAGGGACATAAAATAACTCTTAAAAAGCACACAGATGGCAATACAAAGGAGAACACATGACAGAAAGAGGTTAAAAAAGAGATGAGGAAAAAGAGAGAGGAAAAAGAAATAGTCATTCAGAGGAGCTTTTTGATTTTTTTTTCTTACTGTGAAGTACTGTCAGCACTTCTACTTAAAAACAAATTGACCTTGTTTATATTTCTAATCCAAAAAAAGTGTATCCAATATATAAAGAAATAAAAACTCCACCTCAAATGCTACAATAGTAACATGTTTTCTACATGCTGATACATATTATTAACACTCAATGATTGGTAACATGCTGTAAAATAATCACAAAAAAATACACATTTTGTTTGGCTCTTCAAGTGTATTTTTTTCCTTTAGAAAGTGTAATTCAGCTACTTTTTGTTTTGATAAGTGAAGAATTCAAATCATGTGAAAATGCGATGTTGTACCTCTGTGAATTCTCAAGCAATGAGACTCAGAAACTGGGTTATAGATACTATGGAGTAGGGCCATAAAACTATCTAACACCACACACTACATAAAGTCTGGAATTTCATTTAGTTCACCCCTTTTATTTCATGTCAGCTTTCCTGTGTGTAAATCTAAAAGCCTGACAGATTCCAGAGATTTAGTCAAGTACAAGAGAGGGGCTTTTTTTTCTGCACTTCAATTAGCACCATCCAGTAGGCCAGAAGATAATGTTCAGTTGTGTCCTATCAGCTTCTTCACATAAACACAGACCAGGAGTCCACTGGAATCTCAGTCTTTCCATGTAAAGAAGATGGAGTTTGAAACATAAACACTATTATTGGAGATAGTTTCCCAACCAAAAGAGGAGATGTCCTTTTTTAAACTCCTGGTTGAACTTTTAACAGTGCTACTAAAGTAACTATTAATTAGAAAGGCAAGAATAGGGGGATGAATCAAAAAGAAAAAAGGAGAAATAACAACAGAGCTCATCACGCAACCTTTTCCCATAAAAAGCCTCTCTGTGATGGTAAAGTCACCCGCCCTCAAGATATCTATATGAGACATGACTTGGTGCATTTGTTAGTTTTGACACAGGGATGACAAAATATAGCATTGCATAACATTACAAACACAAAGAAAAAGACATGAAGCAGTTAGTAAATACAAGCAAAGTTAATACATTTGTCATTTTAAAGTTCCACTATGTAAGGTCTGAGTCAGTATGATTTTTATCTCCACCAAGGAGGTTATGTTTTTACCGGCGTTGGTTTGTCTGTTTGTTTGTTTGCAACATAACTCAAAAAGTTATGGACGGATTTTCATAAAAATTTCAGGATTTGTCCAAACTGGGACAGCGAACAAATGATTACATTTTGGAGGTGATCCGGATCATTGTCTGGATCCAGGATTTTTTTTAAAGGACTCTTTATCATTGTGAGATAGGACCATTTTCAGGACATGTGTATATATTTCCACAATAAATGCTCTGAATGCTTGGCAAAAAAAAATACAGGACATGCTCATGACAGCATCAATAATCTGTAAAAGTATGATCCAGATCCTTGTTTTATGGTCAAGGAATTTAATATAATAAAAACAAATGTAGGAGAAATACTTTTGGGTGTTTAGTCACAATATGTGGGGGAACTGTGCTGCTTGGCGGAGGTCTGCGCTCTCCGAGTGCTTTTCTAGTTGTAAAACACACACAACACAGTGCACAGCTGAGTCGCACTTCCTGGAGGCAGCGTGCTGCTGCTGAAATAGAGGGACGTTGATGTGCTACAATTGTGATCAACTCTGGCTGGTTTGCCTCAATAGTTAAATTTTAAATGCTTCTTTGCTTACTATGACTTGAATTTACACTTGTAGCTATAGCTCGTGCAGAGTGATTTTTAAGGTGTTTTTTCAATCTTTATTATTATTATTATTAAAAACTTTTGTGGTAAAAATAACATTTTTTCTCAAATTATTGCAAAATAAAAAAAAAAAAAAAGATTTTTTGTAAAAGAAAGGAAAAAAGCAAAGAAATTATAAAATGCCAAAATTTGTGATATCTAACTTTTTTTCACAAGAGTGAATTTTTGTCATGAAAATTGTGACCTATCAAAAAATATATATTGTCTTTTGTACTAAAATCGCATTTTTTCTTGTAAAATCACCAGTTAAAAAAAAAGTTAAATTGAAAAAAATTAGTGGTTAAATTGCACATTTTGAAAATCTAGATCCTTCTTTTTTTTTCCAACAACCAAGACTTTTTATTGTTATATGACAAATTTCACAAACTTTTGGGTACTTTTTAACTTGAAAAGTTTTTGTTTGTTTGTTGGGAAATATCAACTTTTTACAACATTTTGACATAAAGTTCCAAGTTTTTTTGTTCTACACATTATTTTCTATAATCTCAACTTTTTGTTTTACAATCACAAATGTTTTTTGTTTTTTTTTGTTTTTTTTTTTAACAAAAAGCCTGTGTTTTGACAAAAATGAGCAAGCTTTTATTAATTTTGTTCTTTAAAAAAAAAAAAAAAAAAGTTAAATCATGTCTTTTTGAAACCAGCTGCTCCACCTCAGTTATTCAACCTTTTTTTTGTCAGTAGTCTACCAAATAAAACGGGTAGTCACAGTGAAATTTCCTCAGAAATATTCTAGTTGTTTGTGATTGTATTTGTAGGCTTTAAAAGGCCAAATAAAATGAACTGGCGGACCGAATGTGGTCCGCGGGCCTTGAGTTTGGCACCCCTGAAAAGGCTTTGTAAAGCTTTCTCTCTCCCTCCCTCCCTGTCCCCATCTCTCTCTGGAGTAGGTTATAGTAAACTATTTTTAACTTGCGGCTGCAGCTGCCATCTAGCGTCCGCATCGCATTATCACAGTTTTTGATTTCATCCAGGTGATCTATTGGTTTAACCTTGCAGGTACTAAAATTTAGGAAGACATGTCGTGTCTCATAAGTGACCTGGACTTTCAACACTCCACATGCCGCTGTGCTGGGGTGTGTGCCCCTGTACCAAAAATGCCACAAAGAGTGTAATTATTTTATACCTGTACGGACCCGACAGAGTAGAAACACCTGCGGCGACACAGTGGTACACGCCGCCACGCACGTCGACCTACGTCTGACGTCATGTTTTGGATTTTTGTCTCTCAAATTTCGTCGTAGCAGGTGTTATATTAGAAGTAAACTTTTGCTGTTAGTTGGGCTACCGGAGCTTTCTCATTAGATAGTCGCTGTATTACTCCAGCAAAAAACAAAACAAAAAGAACAACATAAAACAAATGACAGCCCGTGGTAAAGGTTTGGACCAGACTAGTTAGAGACTATTTGTGACAGGAGTTCGTTTCCTTATGACCTTATTATCTCATTACCGGTAAACATCTGATAACTTTCATTTCTCTGCTGTTGAACTCTGACCGTCACGATGCGACGCATTTCTGTGGAAGGAGGAGATTTTCTGGTGTGTGCTTATGGTGTTTATTTACTTATTTGTGACATATTTATACAATGCGGATAATTAGCCTGTTTAAAGTTGAATTAATTTAGCGGTGCTCGCGCGCAGGTCCTCAACATGTTGTTCCGATTGTTCATGATCCTTCATCTGCTGGGCAGAGGACATTCCGCCTGCATGAGGAGTCTCTCAAAAAATGAAGGATCACTGGATCAGGAAGGTGAGATGTTTTACGGAATTATTAAGTCATTTGTTTTGACACACACACACGCACACAGGCGTTTCCTGCTTGAATATGTTTGTATTTTATTGACAGTGTTTGTAGATGAAGAGGACGCAAATCTTTTCCTCGGTCGCCAGTTGCTGTTCAACCGGTTTGACTTTGAGATGTTCGTTCCCGGTAACCTGGAGAGAGAATGTTACGAAGAAATATGCAATTATGAGGAAGCAAGAGAGGTGTTTGAGAACGTCCCAGACACAGTTGAGTCAAACGACAAATAATTATCTAAACAGAGAGGCTTCACACCAGAAAACCTGCTGATGATCTTTTCTTTCTTTCTGTAGGATACGTTTTGGAAAAAATACATTGAAGGTAAGACTTAGGCCTATATAATGCATAGGCCTTTGTGTGTGTGTGTGTGTGTGTGTGTGTGTGTGTGTGTGTGTGTGTGTGTGTAATAGCTACAGCCAGTCTGTGGTAAAGTGTTTCAGCACCTCTGCTACATGGCACCATAACGTAACCTACTTAACAGTCCCTGGAATACATTTTCCATATTATCACCAGTGCTGATAAAACAGATTGGAGCATATGGTGAAACACTGCCATTGACAGCCAGTATCAAGGAACATCAAGTATTATTACAGCAAAACATGTCCTGCCTTTTACAGCTGGAATTGAGAGAGAATTGCATTCATATGGTTAAAGGATCATATTAAGCTCTGTCATCAAATATGAGAAGTGTGGGAGTGTGTCAGCACAAGATGATTTCACTGATATTCTTCCCAAGAGTTGCTCAAATTCAAGATAAGTCTCATTTATTTTGCATCCGAGGTTGTAGCTTAATTGCGTTTTGATCTGGTCACTGTCTCCGTTGGCTTAGAGGACCAACCTACACTGCAGTTTAGCTCAGATCAGGTGAAAAGAGAGATATCATCCTGTGATAATCAGTTGACTACCTTTACCTGTGTAACATACCAACACTCAATGCTGTTATGAAACTAATTAGAGACTGTCTGGTTACTTTGTTCTTTCGTGCTCTGTGATGATCCACAGATAAGGAAAAGCACACCTCTCGAGTGGATGTTACATCTGTTTTGGTTGGAGTCATATCTGCTTCAGTGGGCATTGTTGTCATTGTCCTGTTGATCATGTATTGCTGTCGATGTCAACGGAAAGACAACTTTAGCCGTGGAAGGTGAGTAAGAGGGGATAGCTTATCCCTGCACACTGTTCAGACCTACTGCTAACATTTATTTTTTTCTGTTATTAAAATATTACTTCCCCAAAAGAGAAGTAATATCTTGCAGTATTGTTCTATTTTAAATATTTTTATTTAATCATTTATTGTTTTTGGTCAGCCTTGTACACAAAGGCATGGACACCTTTAGCTTCACATCTTAGACTCAGAATAATAATTCTTACAGATTTATTTACTAGGTTCAACTTTTAAAACTTTTCAGTTGCAGTCTCATACTCTCTTAGTAAGCCCCCGCCATCATTTTTGTTATGGTGCTGCAACTGGTCAGTATGCAGCACAAGGAGGGAAAAAAAAACAACTTTAAACCCATAGTCACTGGACAACAAGCAGACACATTTGCTTTTGTGTCTTCAATTTTTTTATTTTATTTTTTTTACAAATGAACACACCTTTACCGAGTGGAACATGACTGGCCCTGAGTACTTGGACAATGACACATTTTTTATTATTCATCATTTTTGCCTCTGTACACCACCACAAATGGATTTGAAAGAAAACAATCAAGATATGAAAGTGTAGACATTACGCTTCATTTTGAGATGTTTCACATCAACTTCAAATTGATTTATTTTGCTTAAAATGTAGTAGTTGTTAAATGACATTGTAAATAAGTGAATTGCCAGCGCTTTAAACACTCTCTTTGCCACAACTTTATGCCTAAACCCTTTGTGTCTGCTCAGTGATAGAAATCTGCACATACGTGAAGGGGATACCATGAATGTTTGTCAAGTCTAAAGTCAGGATCTCCAGTGAGATGAAGATGACTCTATTTTAACTTGTTAGATCACCATGGTAATTTAACTGAATTCATAACTTGTTCCAAAGCAGGTTTTGTTCAGAGTTTCTAATTAAATTAAAAGTGATCAGTAAAAGTTTTCACTGATTCTTTCTGTCGTCATATCTCAGGTCGAATCATGCACAGAGCATTTAAATGTCATCAGGCAGAGATGCTGAATGTTGATGTTTCACACTTTAAGCAAAACGCTTGGTGGATGTTGAATAGACATCTGAACATTGAATTACTGACATACGTTCATTCATTCATCATCATCCTCGTCATCTTAAGTCAGTCACTTCATTTACACATTGATTTTATTTTCCAGATTTAGTAAATACCACAATATTACCTCATAATTTTCAGTGCTGAATCCATTAGTTGGTCCTGTAGGGTACCAAAAATCAACCCTTTTGACTATAAATGGATGTTGAATTAACTACTGATTTTGAAGTCTCTGCACTTGCAGAGATGTACGTTGTATCACCAAAGACGATTTTAAAAACTGTCTGTACATACATGAGCCTGAAGACACCATTTACACCAAAACAGTGTTGCTGCTGTTATTACCATATGCCTGGCAGTAAAACTGGGACACATAATGCTAACAGATGATAGGAAATATGTTGCAGTTTGTTGTTTTTGTGTCTCAGCTCTGAAACCATAAACAGAAAAGAAATGTCTGGTTAAGAAAGAAAAGTATTAGAAGTAATCAGCTCTTTGAAGTTAGGATCTTGGAAGGATCTTGCAAAGATAACAAAAAAATGAAGAAGAAAAAAAAAGAAGTCTGGATGAACCCATAGTACAATTATTTGATTCATACAACCTTTCATGAAAGATGAGGGTGACACAGAAGTTCAAATAGAGCAGTATATTGTCTTTTAAAACTGTCTTTGAATCTTAAAGCAGTACAGAAACAGATGATCCTTTGTCAGTGTATCAGGGTGATCTTTAATCTTTAATCATTTTCCTTTTCAGTGAGGATCTTAAGTACCCATCCTGCATGCAGACATCGCGCATGGCTATCATTCATTATTATTCAATTATCCACAGCACTGACATTTAAATAAGAGCATTTTTTTAAATTTAAAGATCACTTCCATTTTTTTCACATTCAGCATTTCCTTAATTTCCAGTTTGTCAGTAGGAAAATGCGCACGCATGGTTTTGTGTACTTGATAACGTCTGGCTTCTAACTTTTACGATGACAAATACCAAACATAAACTCGTAGCACATGCATTTAATAGCATTGATAAAACATCCTTGTAGTAATCAATAAGATAGAAGATACAATCACCACGTACTTTCCCACTCTGAACTGTAATTCTGCAGTGTGTACCACAAAAACAGCATCATTAATACAGAATTATCACTAAAACATATACGCCTTGTGAATTTTGTTTGTATTATACGTTGTTCTTCAAGATAAAAATGACCATTATCATGTTTGTGGTTTTGTTTTGTTTTTGTAAAGAAGGATAGAAGGAAAAATATCTTAATTTCCTCAAACCTGTTTCTCTCCATTGCACTCAGAACTTTTGCTCAGAATGAGAGATATGACAGATACAGTTGTATCTGCAGTCCTCATGCGGCCAACCGAAGTTGGAGTCCCGGCCTGTGACCCTCTGCTGCATATTTTCTGTGTCTCTGCCCCACTTCCCGTCTACTTACTGTCAATAAAAGCCACAAACTCCAGCCACAACATCTTAAATAGATAAATAAATAAAACAAAACTAAAAAAACTGAGTATTACAAGATTTTACTGGATGTTTGCAATTCATATCACTGTATACCGTGGCATCTTTTGCTCGTTTAAGACTGTAAGAAATTCTTTGAAATGCTGGGACCAGTGATGTTTAAGTATTTTATGTGGTGATTCAATTATAATTCATAATGACATAATGTTGACACTACGACTCCCCTCGCAGTTCCATTCGAGCACGCCCCAGGAGAAGTAACGCCCCTTTAATAATGCAAAGGTTAGAGGACGTCACCCTGCACCCTGAGGCTCTTGCAGCAGGCCCACCCTCTCTAGAGGACATCAACCCCCCAGGTCTGCCCTCATACGATCAGGCAATCTCAAGAATGGGTCAGCATGACGCCCCACCTCCACCCTATCCTGGGTAATCTGCATATACATCTGCAGTTTCAATCATTTTCTTTCTTCACAGAAAATTGTCAAACACAAAAATGCACACACAACTTTTCTTATCTTTTGGTTTCAGTTCAAGACCTGGGAGTGTTTGCCGATAGCATCTTCAGGACATCACGTGTCCATGACTGTCAACGTCAGTTTACAGTTAGCGTCTACACTCTGTTGCACTGTGAAAAATGTTTTTTTCTTCACAATATTTAAAATTATGCCTTCTCTTTATCGTCCTGATTAAGCTGTCTTCAACTATAGCCAGAAAGCATACATTATATTTTTATAGGCCATTTTAATTGACAAAAGGTTTTTATAGTTGGATATGACAAAAACATGCAAAAATGTATTGATGATCAGTGGTAACATATTGAGTTGTTTTTTTTTGTTGTGTTTTTTTTACAATATTTTGAGATTAAAATAAATTCCATTTGAATGACTATTCATACCATTTCTAAGTAATCAGCAACATTACTTTTTTTCTTTTTGAGACTTGGTATTTTTCATTAAAATAAAACAAGACAAAGTAATTAACGTCTCAAATCCAACGTCACCGAATTTCCAGCTAGAAAAAAGCTGGCGGCCAAAATCAGTTCAGCGTTGTCCTGAATCACGGTTGGCCGAACCGTATTCAGCTTTGTGGGGTTTCAGTCGGAGTTTGTTTTTCTCTCATAAATTTTGGCTATATATTCTTCATGTGCCACTTTCAGAACTTGCCTGTTTCTGCAAACCCGTGCAGGTTAAGATTCACAATCTGTGACCCAGTTTGCTGCTTTTTGTCTTAGTGAAAATGAAGAAACCGTAATGTGTTAGAGGGACGGCGTTCAGGAGCTGGAATACTTCTTGAGCCACGCAGGAGCAGTTAGTTGCTTTAGATGCAGTATGTAGTGTAAGTTTGACAAAGATTTCAGAATTACATTTCATGGAGGGTTTAATTATGACCGCACCACCCTGACTTTCTCCAAGTTTCTACTTGGAAGTGCTATTCTCATGAGAAGTCGTCATTATTCCTTCGACATTAACACGATGATAATTCAATAAATTAACTTTTTAATTGATTGAGGAACAAGTTCTATTGTTCTGCAACATTTTAATTCATGCTAAACATTGTGCAATTATAGATTATTATAGGTGGTTTGAAAACAAGAACTGAGAACTGTTTCAGCAGCTGTAAATGTCAGAGGACTGGAACCTAAAGCTGTAAATTTAAATGAATTATCTTGTTGTTAAAAATACAAAAGTAAATAATGCGCGTCTATAAATTACTCACCTAACTGAGATGCGTCATGTGACGAATGCCTTAAAATAATGCTTCAAATGTACATTGAGAATTAGTAATTTTATTCAGGGCTAGTCTTTTTGGGGCTGATTATTATTTTGTAACCATAACTGTTATAACGTTAAATAAAATTGATATTTTGATTATTCCTCTTGCCTTACTTGTTTTTATTTACATCTGTGCAGTTGTTTGCAATTTTCAAAGTAAAGTAGTTGTTAAAGTTAAAGCAGATTTGAGGCAGCTTTGAAATTAGCATCAAAATAAAATCATCAGGGTGTAGCTTTTTCCAGCCATATAAAAATGTATATTCTCTTGAATTTCTCTACTGAAGGGAGCAATCATCTCACCAGCTTGTCTACAGCTCACCAATTAACAGCTTATACCTCGTTTAATCTGTTAATCATTTGTTTAAAGGGCAGTTAATGAGCTTTAGAGGTGCTGTTAAGTGGATTTCATTACAGGTGAACTGGACCTGAAAATATCTGTTCTTGCTGTAATGTCAGCAGTTTCTCTTACTACACTGATGTTTCAGAGAATCACTGATCAGTTTACGGTCAGTAATATATATTTATATAATATAGTTATATTGGAAACTGTGAAGACTCAACTGAAGTTGAAGTTGTGGATAATAAGTTTCTGGTTAATTTATGTCTGCAGAAAAATAAGAGATCAATGCCCTTCTAAGTTGGAATATACATTCTGGCATCTGTTCTTCTTTAAAAATAAGAGAACCTCTTCATGGATTTCTAACTTACCATAATTTACAAGTCAAACTAAATTCAAAATAAGTACAATAGTTTGTGTTGTACTTATGTGTGGGGGCAGATGAAAACCGCTTTTTCCAGTTAGTGATGAGGAGACACTCATCCATTTTTCTTTTGGAGGATTCATGTCAAAATCTTCTAAGCTACTCAGAGCTGGTTCTCGTTATATGTGGACTATGCAGATGTACAGGGCCCCTTCAGCCACAAGGGCCCTCTAAACTACAAGGTCAGACTTATACAGTATTTTAGGGAGGAATAAGATTAACTGTCATGTTTGTAGGGAGCTAAGCTCCATCATGTGTTTGGTAAATACATGGAATTAAAGACATTTAAGTGTGCCTTTGACAGGCTTTATAACTTAGAAAGTAAATGTAAATTGCAGGGGGAAAATTATACCCTATGTAGAAAAATCTGAATTTCTTAGATTAAAATAACTCATTTGCAATAATAATAAAAAAGTAGACATTCTGTCTTTATAAAACTCACAAATGTGACAGAATAAAAACTGAAAAACAGTCTGCCGGGCATTTTGAGTAAAGGAAGTCTGTTGGTGTCATCATTCGACTGTTTGTTTAAGAATCTACAGAACTTCTTATTCACTCAAACATGAAGAAATGAAAAAGTATGTAACATCGTTGTATCATTCAAGTCAGTATCTCTTAAAATTCTGGATGCAAATGGTCCAGATCAGAAGATCATGATTTTATCAGGTCGTTTCAGGGATTATGCTTCATCTGCACACAAGGGCGTAGAATTAACATAGACGGTGGACGTCCCCACTAATACCCAGCGATTCCCGAAGTGAACCCCCCAACTTGAATAGCCTTAAAAGCTTTTCCATTTTTTATTTTTATTTTATTTTTTTTTAATTGTTCACACCGCGTGTATATATGTCTTTTGTCAGGTGACAGAGTTAACACAGCTGTGCTGCAGCTCAGACAGTGGTGGAGAGGCAGCGCCACAGGTGAACTTGAATGACTTGATGTGACATCGCTGTCTTGAGATTTAACATTGTGACTAATGATTAGGATGATGTAATCCACCACTGTGTTTGATGCACAAGCTGTCACTGCTCATATGGTTATGCCTTAGTGTTATTTATGAGGTGACAGAAGCAGCTCAGCCATGTTGTAGCTCAGACAGGCGTGAAGAGGTGAGGTCACAGATGAATCTGAACGGTGATAAGGGCTTTACTCTTGTTTATCATGGTGACTTACGTTAAAGCTGGTGATGTAAAACGGTTCATCGACATATGTTTGACAAGAGTTTTGAAGTCACTTGTTGCCTCACTTTTCGTACGGCGTGCATTAATGCGTTATTTTATCAGGTGGTGATTCTCACAGGTGCAGTCAAAGGGTTTTTTTTTTTTTTGTTTTGGGGTTTTTTTTTGTGATTTTTGACATGAGCGTCCACTCCTGTGGGCATAGTTGGTTTTTTGGCCACAAACTAACTCCTCTATTGACAGGAAGGACAAAAAAAATGGTGTGATGTGACATGTAAATATTGTAGAATTTACCTCTTTCAAAAGCTTTGTTTGGGACGGCATTTGCACATGAAAGAAAACTTTACACTGAATGTAAATAAATAAAATTTTTACATAGAAGTCACATATCAGGCTTTTCACCCATGTGGATGCGTAAGAATGTCTGAAGAGCTTCTCACAGTGGTCACAGGAATGACACTTTTCACCTGTGTGGATACGCTGAGAGTGGCTTAAATTCGAGGCCCGTCTGAAGAGCTTCCCACACTGGTGACAAAGGTGAGTCTTCTTTCCAGTGTCGGTCTGCTGATCCAGCTTCTTTTTTGCTTGGACCTTCCGCTTTGTCATTTTGAGAACTGTCCTGGGTTTTACAGGGCAGGTTCTGTGAAGCAAGAACAAATCAGAGAGAAAGCTACACTCAAAATTGTAATGAACATATGCAATGCCAGCAATCAGCACAAAAGGTGAAGATAAATTTGCAATTTTAGAATTCCTGAAAAGGAGTTTAAAAGAAAAAGTGCAGGTGAACATCTGTGGGTGTGATAGCAGTTAAAATGACCATTCATAAACTGCTCAAAGAACCTGTTGGTAGGTACTTTCAGTTTTAAGGTTTTATAATGTCAATACTACACCCAGTAACTGCCAGGTCAAAGTACTTATCTTATTCACAGATGTCATGTTCTTGCTGGTGTCACATTCCTTGTCTCCTCCCTCCATGAATCACCTTCGCATTGACCAAGATGTATAATTCAGTTGATTTAAGAGACACAGAGGATCAGGTTTCAAAGTGAACATGTAAAATTTGAACGTAAACATTACATCTGCCTTCCCTGTAATGTGCTTTTTTTTTTTTTTTTTAAATCACTTCAGCTTTAAAGCAACAAAATTGAACTGGAAACCCTCCTCAGAAAAAGTGTATTTTATCTTGTCTTATAACAAGACAGATCACACTTTCACCAGTGTCTGAGGGCCTTCTGTTCTCCTCCTAGACATGCCAGGAGATGAGATGACGTGGTCGGCTTCAATCGTAACAATGTTTACAACTTTGGTAACAGACAGTTACGCTTCTCAACCAGAGATGGTGCACAATCTTATATGGAGTTGCTTTAAAATACGTGTTGATAAGCAGTGAAAACATTAAAACACCATTCATTTGCTTTTCACAGACCCTAAACTAGAGAAAATTGTGAAATTAATGCTGTTTTAAGGCTTGGTTAACTTCTTCACATAGAGGTTTAATAGATGCAGAGGTGGTTTCCATGGTAACCAAACTTGCTATAGTTCCAATAAGAGGTTTAAAAACAACAATGCAGCATTCTGTCACTGTCCATCTGATAAGTTTAAATGTCACCGATCAAAATTTGATAAACCTCTCTCCTTAGTGGTTAACAAAATATTGCAGGGATCATTAATTCATACTTGATATGTTTTTTCATAAAGTTTGCATGCACAGTCCATTTTATTAATACAAAATAGCTATAATAATTCTAATGATAACTGAAAACTGCTACTCAGTACTTGTGCAGTAGAAACATCAAAACAGCCAATGCACTCACCAGTTGCTGTGACCATGTAATATTATTTTGACTCCACAAAATATTAAGTAGCCATGAATTGGTGATTTGAGGCAACAATTTAAGTTGTTTGTTTTTTCAGATGTCATGTCTGAAATCTCTTCATCAAATTGTTGCTGTTTGTACAACATATTGGCTTGTCTTTCGACTTTTCATATTCAGGTTCATGACCAGCTTTTATTTCTGCTTAGATAACCTTACATGCATTATAAAAACCGTTCTTGTGATCATTTTGACCCCGCAGGGTGAGATCTTGCGTGGAGCCCCAGATGGAGGGAGATTATCAGTGGTCTTGTATGTCTTCCATTTTCTAATGAT